>OY743175.1:13605000-13892500 GCA_963555705.1 Ligustrum vulgare
ATTCGTACCATTCCCTCCTTCTTTAGGATGATTCATCCCGAATCATGGTGTTGTTCTTGAAAAATCAAACTGTACCTCCTGGATCAAACGGAAAATTGTCGATTCCCTGACATGTATACAATAAATGATGCTCCTCCAATTTGTAGACAAGAAGGTATTGAAACACGAGGGGAATTGACCAAAGTTGATGTAAATCAAAATTCCATGCACAATAAACCTGCAAGAAAGATTTAAAAAAAATGGGGAGGGAAATGTTAGCGTCTTTATGCACAAGGTATGGATCCTTGTACTCATGATAAAAAACCTCCACAACTTTTTTTCCCACCACAAGGCCCTTCTCGTCGCCTCCAAAAGTCAATATCATTGTTCTTAGCTTCTTTTCCGGATCACATCAATTTATGTGTATAAGTAGAATGCAAAAGAAAAGGGGACAATTTACAAACCTACCTTTAAAATTAAAGGTATTTTGAAAAAATTATAAGAAAAGTTTTTAGAAATTAAAAATACCATGTAAATACTGCTGTGCCACTTTTTAAATATTTATATTACTTTTTTAATACCTGTTTTTTCAATTTTTCATAAGTGGCAGAATGTCATTTGCTAATGAAAAAATGACATATATGTGACTTTCTCTATCAAACACAAATTAAAACATTTGTCTTTACAAATGAATTTTGAGGTTATTTTCTGTTTTAACCATGATACTCAATGTCTAATGAAAAGTTAAATGAATGAAAATGACACCTTCTTTAGATTTGGGTTGCTACGATCACCGGAGAGAACGACATTTTGGTTGAAAAAATTTGAAGACTATTTCGGGGATGAAATAATGCCACCGGTAGAGTGTTCGGTAGAGGCTATTCCTCTTGATGTCAAGAAGTTGTAGACACATTAGTCTCCTATTTTGGAGCTCAATTTTTCTTGCCGCAAATTTGCTTGCACATGTTAGGATTGTCGTAGAACATCCTTGTGCCCAAAGCTAAAAAAAGAAAATACTATTTTCATACAACGTGAACTATAACATCTTCAAGTTTAAAGGGATCAAACTCACTTACATGCTATTTTCTCTTAGAAACCAACTGAATTCAAGGCATGATGCATTGCTTTTACTTCAAGAAATCGAAAAATTGTTAGTGCAAGATTTGAGGGTGCTTACCTAGGTGAAGATCATAAGAATCTTTTGACTCCAACCCGGTAGGACTACTTCATCCAATGTACTCTCCCCTCTCCATCTGAGGCTATTTTCTGTGAGTATCATCAAGTATAACATTAATAATTCATAGATAATTAGGTTACTACACAAAAACCTCTCCATCTGAGGCTATTTTCTGTGAGTATCATCAAGTATAACATTAATAATTCATAGATAATTAGGTTACTACACAAAAATGCAGAGAGAGAGAGAGAGAGAGATTATCTTCACATCTTGACTCAACAAGAAAATCATGCAACTAAAATAATTAGTATGACTTCTTCCTTTAAAGTGCTATCATTTGGAAATGTCATGTAAATCAGCCTTGAATCGGGAAAAATCACACCAGAGTAACATCTTCCATCTCCACTTGAGATTGAGGCCAACTCTTGCTATGGGTTGAAAATATTAGGGCTTTTAAGTCAATTTATGTATAACCTCTTCAAGTCTAAATATGTGATTAATCTCAATTTTCATTCAAAAATACCAATCACAATAACTATAAATATGTGATTAATCTTAGGTAGTGTTTGAAAGGTCGGATTTGTCATGAAATTGAAAATCATTTTCCACTTTTTCCAAAAAATTGGTGTTTGATAGGATGTATTTGCCTCGAAAATCAAGTTCCTTCTTTCCTCCATTACTTGTACGATTCCAAGAATTTGAGGCAAACCAATTCTTGAGGTATGGGTGATAATTGGTTTCTTGGCAAATTTATATGTCGTGTTTAATCAATTTTGTTATTGTTAATTGATTTATTTATTTTTTCAAAAAATTAACGTTATTATTATCAAGTACAAATGTGTGAAAAAATAATTTGTTTTTATTAAAATAGCTAAATTTTGCTTTATTTGTCATGGAAAATAATGTCAATTAAACAACAAAAGTTAAAAAAAATTTCACTTTTTTCACCTAGAAAATTAAACAAATCAAACACATTAAACTTTCAATTCCCAGTAATTCAGTTTTTTAGAATTCATTTTCTTTCCACCATTGCAATCAAACGAGTCCCTAACTCATCAAATATACGACAATTGAGCAACATTGAAAATGAATTCAAGAGAATTGAAAGTTTAACATGTTTAATTGGTTTAATTTTCTATCTAAGTGGAAAAATTGAAGAATTTTTTAAGTTTTGTTATTTGATTAATATTATTTTTCATGAAAAATAAAGTATAATTTTGCTATTTTAATCAAAATTATTTTTTTAAATTTTCCATACGATTATAGTTGATAATAATAATGTCAAGAAAATGAATTCAATAAAAACAAGAAAAAATTCAAATATCAAGGAAAGTTGGAAAATGATTTTTCTAGAAAACAAATGCAATCAAATACTAATAAATGTGGAAAACTTGTCAAGTTTTTCCATTTTCCATGAAAATAACTTGTATCGATCTTAGCCAAAACGTAAATAAAATTATTATTTCCATGAAGGGAAGATATTTGATAGTCTCCCAAACAGTCCTACAAAACCCTTTTCTGCCACATCTAGTGCTAGTTGGGTAAAATTTACTCGAGATAATTATGAAGCCCAAGTAAAATCCCGAGTCTTTTGCTGAACAAAACCCTAATTCGTGTCTATATAAATTGATATAAACTGGATTGTTCAGTGTTTCTTTATAGATCTAGTATTTTTATTCTCGTTTTCACCTTATAGTTTCGTTTGATTTAATTAATGTTTTTAATGTTTCATTAAAATGAGGGGGAAATCGCAGTGACGACTTCCAAAATTCAAGCTCAACAGACCGGATTGCAGGTCACTCTTTCTAGAGATGATTACTTGCGTGTCGATAACCCCGCTGAACCGAGCGTTCTTCTCCCATCACTTTTTCTCAGTATATACGTATATGTATATGCATCAATTATATTTGTTTGTTTGTTAGTTATTTTATATTTTTTTTGTTATTGATTTTTCTTTGCATTTGAACAATGGTTAGAAAAATTATATACATCTGTATCTATATATTTTGATTATAATTTTGTTCCTTTTTATTTTAATGATTTTGATCTTCTTTTGAAGATATTGTGGGGAAAATATATTTACGATGAGGATAAAAAAGCTCCCTCTTCTGAAATCAAATTTGTGGATTCTTTTGCTGGCAGAATCGAACCTAAAACTTAAAATTGCCACTGAGTAATCTATTTTTCCCCAATTATTGTTCAACCTTTCCTAACAAATTTTATGACTATTGCTCAATTTTTTTCATAATTTTTATAAAAAAATCTGAGAATTCAACTTCTGATTATTGAATTGATGAGGATGAAGCAATATTTATATTTCCAACACTTGGACTGAGAGATTGGATCTCAAGTGATGCTACAAAACATTGCTACTGAATCGATTAAGGTATTTGTAATGACTTTTTGGGTTTATATTTATATATTTTGGCGTTTGATTTCATTGAAGCATACATGAATTTGAGTTTTAATTATCAAATGATTGCATATGGCATTAAATCTTAGGACACCATTGGACCCAAATTCCTTTTTTTGGTTGCGGATGAAAATGCGGTTTATTATGATGATTATAATGAGGATAATTGTGATATCTGGACAATTAAAGTTGTACGTTCTGTGTAAGCAGAGTAAAATGAAATCCTCACCCAAATTTGAAAGAGAGTAATTCCTGATCCAATTTTTAAATGGAAATTAACACTTTCCACTGTGTCAACGTTTCTTACAGTATTTGTGATCCTATTATTAGTGTGTTGTGATCGTATCAACAGAGGAACATTTTAATTGTTCTTCTCCAAACATGACTTCCTCCTAATTTTTCCCTTTTTGTAAGGGGCTTTGAAATAGCGTTTGGTATACAATCAGAAGTTTTCATTGCCTATATGGTTGCATCACACTAATAATTGAAAGTTAGGTGAGTATTCATTTTAATTTAATAATAATAATAATAGTAATAATGCAACTATTACGTGACTGTTGCATATTATTTGAAAAATATATAGAAATGGGAATTAAAAAATAATGACAATTGGGTATGATTATTTGGACAGGATTTTATTTATTTATTTTCGATATTTGAACTTTGGTCGAAATTTTTGGCATGTTATTATGTAGGATGGAAATAACGATTAACTATTCTTTTTTTATATATTATATTATAAGATAAGATTTGTTAGAGATTCAAAGAAAATGTCGTAGGAGAATAGAATGGTTTGATTTGAAAAAAAATGTTCAACATAATGTATATTTTTAGATTTTTCAACAATAGTTAATAAGAATGAAATTTTTTTGTTTTCTAAATATAGTTTATGATCACAGTTATTAGAAGTTGATGCTTCTGAAGTATCCATAAATTATAGCACGTTCCAATTAAAAAAACAAGCAAAAAAATAAATCAAGTATTCTTACTTTCAAGTATACTTACTTTAAAATCACATTGTACAACTCGAGAAATTCAAGTGAAGTAAGTATTTCATTGAAAATTGTTATAAATAATGTATATATGTGAATGACATTACCATTATATCCCTGTAAACTTTACAATATTACGATTGTGCCATTGTCCACTCCTATAAATAGGAGCCTATACTTACCAATTTATTACACCAATTCTTGAAGAGAAATTCTCTCCTCTAAACTCTCTCCATTTCTCTCTCTATGTTGTTCTTATGATTTCGATGATTTTATAACACGTTATCAGCACGAGTCTCTAACCAATTGAGTAATAACGGGAGTATGCTCTACAGTTGCATCTAAATGATGAGCCTCTGTATCAGAAACCTGATTATTACTAACCAATGTTTCCTTTTCTCTCAAACTGAAAAAGAATGATTCTGGCCGATCCAGATATCCGATCGACGATCGGCCACCGCCATCAGAACGGGCTTGTCAAGGAGAAGACTCGCCTAAAATTTGGCGCAGAACCAACGGCTGAAACAAAAGATATCGACCGAAGAAGAAAATCTGAAAAACTGTGCAAAAACAGATATCTGACCGAAAATTGAAATGCTTATTCCGGACGATTCTGAACTCCGATCGACGATCGGCCAGCGGCATATCAACGGGTTTTTCTAGGAGAAGACTCGACTGAAATTTGGCGCAAATCCAACGGTTAAAACGGAAGTTATTGTCCGGAGAAGAAGATGCTGGCGGACTGAAAAATGATGATTCCGGCCAAACGGTTGATCTTTTGGAAAATCGGAGACCACCGGCATGTTCAGGACGCCGAGGCACATATTATGGTGATGGGTTAATTTTTCCGATCACCGGCGCGTGGCGGCCGGCGGCGGCGGCGCGTGGCGGATCCGGCGATGACGAAAGGCAGTTTGTCCGTTTTGATGAATTGGATTTTTCTATGATCTTATTTTTCTGTTTTGTGCAGTTTTTAAAATATTCCGGCGGTCGAACATGGCGGTTTTCTTAAAAACTGTTTTTGGAGCAATCCTGACGAGATTTTGAACTTCGGACCAAAAGTAAGTTTGTTCTAAATTAAATTTTAAACCTATTGACGGTTTCAATTTATTCATATGAGCAATATATTAAAATATGGACGATTTTGCCCTTAATAATACATACAAGTATAATAATCGTAAATTAACGATTAATATGTGATCAATTGAATTATATTATGCTGCCACCTACATGGTTGGTTTTACCACCTACATGGTTGGCTTTACCCGGTTTAATTATTTCATTATGTCGATTCCGCCTATATGGCCGGTTTAATTGTTTCATCTCGTTGATACCGTCTATATGGCTGGTTTAATTATTTCATCACATTGACACCGCCTATATGGTCGGTATATCAATTGAATACATATAAACACCTCAGTTGTTGGTTAATTCTAACATATTAGAGGGTTGTTGTCAACATATATACTTGGTGGTATAACCCCAGTATCGTTATTGTTAATATATATATACAATATTATTGTTATTTGATACTTCATTAAATGATACCAGAAGTTATCAATACTAAAGTTAGAAAATATTTTATCAAATGATACCAGAAGTTATCATTACCAAAAGGTTGATAAATATTAATAAAATGTTTTATCCAATGGTACCAGAAGTTACCAATATCTGAATTTGAATGGGTGGATGAAAATTATTCAACAAGAGAATGTTGATGTATGATAAGATAATATCACATGATAGCACGGATATAGCTAATGTGAAAATAATCTCATCAGTATTATGAGATGAATGTTAGATGATAAGTGCCTGGAAAAGTTCTTGCACGAGCACTTATATATTCCAGAAGAAGTACATATTTACTCCAGAAGAAGTAAAAATTATCATCTAAACATACTGAAATGATATTATTATTGCTCCTGAAGAAGCATAAACGAGACATACATGCAAAATGCAAAAGGGGAAAACATTTATGATCCTCAAAATTAGAGATGTGTTTCGGGAGTAGCCGTATCCTACCACCTCTGACCTTTTGAGGAAATAAAGAAAAAAGTGTGTTTCAAGAGTAAGAAATACTCCATACTCTACCACTTTAAATCTTTGAGGTACACAAGATTAATACATTGATAAAATCCTAGAAATTTATGGTGTGTCTCAAGAGTGAGAATACTCCGTACTCTACCACCACCTATTCTAGAGTTCACAAAGATAAATTTACATTAACCGGACTCCATTTTCGCTTGATTCCCCTTCCTTGCGACCAATCTATCTTTACTCCTGCTGGATCTTGTATTGGAATATATGATTGCAACTTATCCAGCAGTTCCTCGATAGTAGGAGCAGAAATAAGGATTCTCCTAGAAAATGGAGATATGAATCCCTGTTCCACAGCATAATCAAGAAATGTTAGCAAACCATCAAAGAAATTGTTTACATTTAAAAGCCCTATAGGCTTAGTATGGAGATCTAGTTGAGCCCATGAAGTAATATTAAAGATTTCTTCTAAAGTACCAAAACCTCCAGGCAGGGCTATGAAGGCATCAGAACCATATAACATGCAAGTTATGCGTTCATGGATAGATAAGGTTTGTACTTCATGCCCTCGTGTTTTGCCTGCAATATCAGCTAAAGGAGTAGGTATAACACCTATCACTCTTGCTTTCTCTACTAGAGCGGATTGTGAAACACAACCCATCAATCCACTGCTACCTCCTCCATACACGAGAGTGATACCTTTCTCTCCCAATTTCTTTCCTAAATCCACGGCTGCTTCTAGATACCCAAAACCTTTTCCCACTTTTGATCCACAAAATACACAGATAGTTTTGATCTGTCGAAATTTTGGTCCTTCCATTTTTGAAAGTAAAGAAGGAAAATGTTATTTTGGGATGCATGAACTATGAAAAATGTTTGGCTATTTAAAACCGAAAAACTTCACTATTTACTGGTCGTTTTTCGAAAAAGTGAAGATTTACTTTTGACAAAATCATCCTACTCACCTTTCGGCGATTTAATATTTTTAACCAGCCTTTATCAAAACTCGTGAAAGGAAACAGAAAAAATATTTTATATGTGCATATATATCAAATGATTTACCTTGTATTAATGCTGCATAGCCAAAGCATCATTGTTTATAACAGCATGGCAAACAGGATCTTTTGCTATTATATTTTTGAGACTATATCTCTCTTTATCGCTGATGAATTTAGCCCATAAAGATAGTAGCTCACGCTGCACATATCCACTAGGGTGCGTCTCAAGAGTCAATCGGATATCATCCAATGACTCCTTACTCAGTCCACCCTTAATGAAGTCTATCTTATCATCTCGATTTATGGATGAATATCCTATTGATTTACAACGGGTATCACATGTCCATCGAGCACATTTGTAGCAACTATTTAATCTTTTTGCTCTTCGCTTCTTTGCAAAAGTACTCTTACCTAAGCCAGGCTTGTGCTTAGAAAATGAATCTGGTAATTCACCAGCTAATCGAACTTTTGCTTCGATCAACCAGCGAACATCTTCTGGCATGCCATGATCCATCAGCAACCTCAATCTTTCGAGCCTAATTCGATAAATTTTTCTCAAATCATTTACTGGAAGATTGGAATAATATTTGCGAATATTTGAAAGTATGATATCCATTTTTGATGGATCTAGCCTTCTTCCCAAATCATCTATTTAAATGCATTATTCAACGCGTAAAAGAGCGGCGGCTCCGCGTGTCAGTGATATGGATTCCATCAAGAAATAATGGAATAAATTATTGAAAAGGTGAGATAATATGCCATTACCTTTTTCGATATAAGGGAAGATTTGGCGACAAGATTGAGATTATGAGATATTTCCTTGGATATTGTACCTGATTTTTCGGTATACTAAAAGTAATAAAGGTATACTGATTTGAACTATATAGAATACTGATGAAATAAATGTTGTATTGAACCAGAAGTTCATACATATGTACAAGTGAAATATCTTATTGAACCAGAAGTTCATACGTACAAGTGAAATATGTATATAGTATGAACCAGAAGCTCATAAATGAAATATACATTGTATTGAACCAGAAGTTTAGCGATATTGTATTGAATCAAATATTCATACATAGAAATGAAATAAAACCGTATAGAACCAGAAGTTCTATAATAAACGGTTAGATTATCAAAAGTTCCAAATTATTTTCTATGAGAATAACTTATTCAGAAATTGTTTATCATACAACAATATTCTATGTCAAACAGGGAATAGCTCAAGAAGCTTTATTATTTGTAAAAGTGCGATATGCATACACTCCACCAAAGCGCACTGAGATATATGATTGAAATTACATCCCTAAAAGAATGACATGTGTTATGGCATTTTAGCCGATTGATAATATTTGAGAACATTATGGTGAAAATACGCCTGAAGCGTAATTATGCCTGAAGCATAATGACTATCGATTCCAAAAATAAATATCTCTTGAATGATTGAAATGATTCCTTTGAGGCTAAATACTCAAAGTAAGTAAAAGGGACATAGTCAAATGATGAGATATTCAGGTACCTGATGATAGAACATATAAAGAGATCTCTCCACGTTATATTGAGATGGAATCGATAAATAAGTCGACTGCATACCCTCTTATGAAATAAGATTGATGAAATCATAATTCTTTGGCCAAGTATGAAACCCTAATGTAGGGATTATTGTTCAAGGACCTGAAGTCCAAATGCTTAAATGTGTAAAGCCAGTAATTATATGTACAAATGAAAAATATTTCACAGTCGTAAAAGACGACTAGTTGCGCGCGAAATTTTTCATAGAACTGGCATGACATATGGTGGATAGACTATAGTCTAAATCACTAGCTTGAGCTCCTTGATATACCAATGAGTGAGATCAAAATGTATGATTCTCATCTCGGTACTTTGGGAGTATTCTTTGATGTACCAGTTGATCGCGGTACGTTGGGATTTCAAGTAAAATGATTGTAGATTATATGTCGAAATTGATATCTATTTCAATGATTGATTATGCTCCTGCAAAATTAGAAATTGCAGTTTATAAAGTGCAAGAACATACATGTATAAATCATTGAAAGATTTAATATGCCCAGATTAGTATCACTATAGAATGATACAAATGACTCCATGATATAATATGTTGAAAGTGAAATTGGAGTGTACTATTTATGACATCTGGGAAATTGATTATTCACTAGAAGTGAATACGAAAATGAATATTCACCAGAAGTGAATTTGAAATTGATTATTCACTAGAAGTGAATTTGAAAATGAATATTTAATTATTCACTAGAAGTGAAAGATGCAATCTATGAAAGTGAATTATAGATTTGATTATTCACCAGAAGTGAATTCTAAATTTGATTATTCACCAGAAGTGAAAAATACAATGAAAAGATTCGTGATTGCACCAATATACATGTAATATTCCATGAAAGGAATAAATACGCGTTGCACTCTTTTTTCCTTAGCTGAGGTTTTGTCCCACAGGGTTTTCATAGCAAGTTTTTTAATGAGGCAACAGTTGAGGCGTATTGATGAAAATTAATGAGAATAATGCACTCTTTTTCCCTTCGCTGAGGTTTTGTCCCACAGGGTTTTCCTAGCAAGGTTTTTGAGGCATCATCATAGCTATCAACAAGCTATAATTCAGCAACACATTGTTATACTGGAATGATATCAACAAATGAAGAAAATCATACACATCTTATGAAGAATGTTATGATATCGACTACACACAAGAAGATTTTCATATATATTCCAGAAGAAAGATGATATCATTATTCAAAAGGTTCATGAATACTTGATTGCACACTTCAGGGGGAGAATCATGCTGTCATGCTGTACTCTTTTTCCTTCGTCCAGGTTTTGTCCCACAGGGTTTTCCTGACAAGGTTTTAACGAGGCAGCGGCTGTACTCTTTTTCCTTCGTTCAGATTTTGTCCCATTGGGTTTTACTGACAAGGTTTTAACGAGGCAGCACTGAAGCACTGAAGAACTTCAAAGATTCAATACATGATTTGTTCTACTTGAACATTAAGACTCAACGATTGACGATGGCCAATATCAGGGGGAGCAACTGTACTCTTTTTCCTTCGCTCAAGTTTTATCCCATTGGGTTTTCTTAGCAAGGTTTTAACGAGGCAGACAATTGCGTAATATGTCATTCAAGGGGGAGTGTTATAAATAATGTATATATGTGAATGACATTACCATTATATCCCTGTAAACTTTACAATATTACGATTGTGCCATTGTCCACTCCTATAAATAGGAGCCTATACTTACCAATTTATTACACCAATTCTTGAAGAGAAATTCTCTCCTCTAAACTCTCTCCATTTCTCTCTCTATGTTGTTCTTATGATTTCGATGATTTTATAACAAAAATATTAGTTGTCGAAGGAAAAAAATTGTTTGGAGAATAGAATTGTTTGGTTTGAAAAAATGTTTTATGAAAAGGAAAATTTATAAATAAAAAAATGTCATATCCAATGCAACTCTATTAAAATAGATTGACATAACAATTAAGCTAGAGAAATTACAAAAATGAGACCGAATTGACAACTTATTAAAAAAGCCATAAAAATAAATTTGAAAAGAGACATTCATGTAAGAGAAAAAAAAATTGACGTAACAATTCAAATTGAAAAATTACAAAAATGAGATTGAATAGATAACGCAGTAAAAAAGGCCATAAATCTTATATTATCCTTCTTATATATTAATATATAAAAGGAAGATAGTTGTGTTTTCCTGTCCAATAATATGTCAAAAATCTCGTCTAAAGTCCCACAACCAAGGAAAAAATGTAAAATCTCGTCCAAATGATCTCGCCAATTGGAATATCAGTCTTTTTTGACATCCCATTTTTTTATTTTTTATTTTTTTTTTCTTCCAAATATGCAATTGTCCTCTTGCAGTCCCATTATTACCATTTTTTCCTTTTTATCTTGATTTAATTTTTTTTTGGGTTGTTTGGTTTCTCCTTTTGAATAGTTGTTTTGGATTAATCAATTCACATTTCTGAAAATTTGATTTTTATGCATTAATTGGTAATATTTTGTTCTTCATACTTGTGAAAACTAATGAAGCACTATTTGAACAAAATAAAAAAAATATAAATTAAAATAAACGTTACCCGAAAATATAAATGAAATGAATATAACAAAAATGTGGCTTAATGATAGTCATCGTTAAGAAACACTCCAGAGTAAAAAATATTATCAATGGGGGTTTTATTGAAATGACCATATGGAATCTTTTTTTTGTTTTATATAAATGGCCATCAATGTATAATTTGTTTATTTTACCTTTAATGAAGTAAATTATTTTCTTTGCAAGATACATCCTTGAATTTAATTTGGTTGATTTAATTCAATACTTCTTATTATATTCATATTTTTTAATTTATTAAGTTCTTAAAAAATGTTCTATATTGTGATAATTTCTCAAAAGATTTAGGATGGTTTTTTTTAGTTATATATCTTAACGTTATTCCTTTTGAAACTTCTTCTTCTATATCTTCGTATTCTTCTATAATTTTATGAACTGTATTTATTTTTCTACTGTTTCTACAGAATTAAATTCTATTCTACTTAGGATAGCATAGTCAATATCTTCGTATATCTCTTTTAGTTTAGTTTGTCCAGCATAATCTATATTTTTAGATTTTTCAATAATAGCTAATAAGAATGAAATTTCTTTGTTTTCTAAATATAGTTTATGATCACAGTTATTAGAAGTTGATGCTTTTGAAGTATCCATAAATTATCATGTTGATAAATTATTATACAAATTTTTTTTGTATAAGTCCATTCTTTGATCTAGTAAAATATAATAATCTGCAATATATTATTCGTATTTTTCTAAAAGTTTATTATATTCTTCAGAAGATATGTTTTCATGTTCAATTTGATGTTTAATATCTTCCATTTTATCTTTCAATTTTTCTAAAAAGGTTATCTTCGATTGTATATCCTGACATTTAGGTTTGGATTGTATTTGTCATAATTTTATTTTCTAATTCTATTTTAAGCTGTAATATATAGAATAATCTATAATATATTGATCACGGTTTCCTGAAAGTATATAATATTGTTCAGATGATTCATCTATATCTATTAATTGAGTTATAATGTTATCTATTTTTTCCATAATTTTTTCTAATAAATTTTCTAATCATTTAATAGTATATCCAAGCATATTATAAACACAAGTAAATAATCTATAAAGTTTCAAGTAACTTTCAAATTCTATTAGTGTTTGGGAATTGATAATATCTATATCAGTCATGATATCTATACTTGGTTTAAATGATATATTTTATTTTGTAATATTTTTCTTTCTTTTTTCTAATTTATCAATTATATCTTGAATATCTCGTATTGCTATTAATTTTACAGTACCATTGACAAAGTTTTCTATCAAATTTTCTTTAAAACTTTTTAGTAACTCTTGTGATGCATAAAGTTGCTCTTGGTATCCTATTTTATCAATTCCATTTTCATATTCAATTCCTCTCTTATTTTTAACATTCTTTTAAACTTTATATGGACCTCTCTTATATTTAGGTTTTTTCATGATATAATTTTTTTCATTCATGATATCAAAATTTTCAAAAACTAGTAAAGAAAGATTCGTCTCTTCCATCACTATCATAATCTATTATAGGATCATAATCATTATCACTACTAAATATATGCTCTAAATACAATTCATTATTTATTTCAGTATTATCACTATCAAGTCAGAAGTAAATAATTGATTTTTGTAATTTCTAAACCTAATAATCTTTTTAATGTTGGAAAGAAAATTGACAAACATGGCATATAAATATGATATAACTTTTTTATTTCATTATTTGGTCTAGTAAATTGTTTATGCATGAATAAATGTTCAATTATGCTATGATATTCATCCTTATAAGGACTGTTTTGATAATTAAACTTAATAATTCTGAATTCTATCATGTTAAAAGCTTTTCTTCCTTCTAATTCCGTAAAGATAGATATATTAAGAATATTAATATTTTTTCCTATTCTCAGTACCTTTGTATTTTCTTTCTATTGTTAATGACCTTCAGGCTTATAGGTTTCTGCTCCACTCCCTTCAATGGTCTCCTACTTGCACGGGTTATAAGCTAAACCTGGATATATGCATTCACTGTATAACATTTTAGATGAAAAATATTTTAGGACAAAGTATAGGGACTCAAGTGATCTCTGCCTTTCAACTAGCCAGGAGGCTTCTATTGATAATGTTACATTGGACACAATTACATCACTGCTTACATCATCGACCTCATAATTCTACAACTTTTCATAACATTATAAGGACACATCTGTGTTATATTATTTATTACAAGGACACACCTGTTCTCTATTATTTATCTCTTCACATGGCCCTTACATGGGGCTGTCTATTTTTTGCCACGATTCATCCTTCTTTTAATGGAGCAAATACCAGCTGTCCATCAATTTTGTTGTAATGTGGGGTAATTTCTGGCAATGCATGCCTATTGTAAGGTAGCAAAGCTTCCATGGATTTGATGAGTGTCAAATTTGTTGATGTATTCTTTCAAGATTGTTGACTTTTCTTTTTCTCCATTAGTGAGGAGGGTCCATCCATCATATTAGCATATGCATTTGAATTTTTTATCATACAGGATTTTAGCACTATTGTAGAGAACCATTATTCCCAACACCCTTCGAGATCTAAACCATGATCTTGTAATATTGGGCACAGGTTTTGATGCGAACCCCTTCGGTATATTGACCGAAAATTTCCACAACAATTTAATACAAAATCAAAGAAAGCTAAAGTGGTAAAATAAAGGATAAGCACTTTAACCCAAGTTTAAATCTAACCCAAAATTCAAGGATTAAACTAACCCTAGCCCAATGGGTATCAACTAAACAAATTTCAAGGTGGCGGGAAATAAACAACAATACAAGAATAATAATACTCAAGCAAAATTGATTAACTTACAAGAAGAAATACAAGAACAAAGGAGGTTTAACCTTACCTCAAAAGGAGTCTCTCTAGACTAAGCTCTCAAGAGCATCACAATGAACAACAAAGTTAATGAGGTTTGAAATGAAAAATGTGTATATAAGGTACAAAATGGGCAAAAGGTGCAAATTCGAAATTTGCAAGAAAAACCTCGTTTTTGTGAAACGGAGTGTTTCGGTCGACCGAACTGGTCGACCGAAATTATTTCGGTCGATCACATGGTCGACCAAAATGGGACTTTCAGTCGACCAATACTCAGCCGAACGCGACTGAAGCTGCTTTCAAAATTCTCTGCAGAGTTTCGGTCGACCGAAATTGGCTGAGTCCAATTTCTCCTTCTTTTTGGCTCCAACTTGATTCTTGGCTTGTTTTTCTTGACTTTAATTACTTGTTTAGCCTTGAATCATGAACCACTTCGACATCGGTTCTCGTCATGGGTCCCACAAGCTTGCGCATCGAGGTTTGACTTTCTCGGTTCTCATCATCCCCTCCCTCTTGAAAAGGATTCGACCTCGAATCTTGTTTGAGTGCATTGTCATGAGACTCCTTGAACTTTGATCTTGCAACATTGTGTATCACAGGTTCGTTCAATGAAGTTGGACCTTCGCGATTCTCATCATCTCCTCCATCTCGAAAGAGATTCGACTACGAATCGGCACCTACAATTAAAAAAATAGAAAATTCAGACACAATAAATGTAACTAAAATTCCATACTCTCCGTGCAAAATCAATTTGTAGGCGCTGCCAAGAGCTTGAGATGTGCCAACACCACAGAGTAGCAATTTGGATTTTATTTGATCGGGGGGTCGCTCATTCCACGAATGGGAACACATCCGACCGCCTGGATCAAACGAAATATGTTTCCCACCATGGTTGACATTGGAAGCACATTGCATTCCAATTCCCCCAAATGGAAGCTCGAGCCTCTTGCAAAGGGGCTTAACCAAAGGTGCATTCTCGTGCCCACCTAAACCAACTCTTTCTTCAATAAACATATGTATAAAGTTCAACAGAGTTAATGGGATAAGGTCACAAGCACCTTTAAGTGGAGAAAACTTGATATTATGATGAACAATTAAAGTGCAAACAAATTTAACAACCACAAAATTAGCACCAACTTCGTGCAAATGTACGACTTCCCGAAAGTTTCGTGGCATGCAATCAAATGCGACATTTTAATAGCATCATTTTCTTTCTTTGTTCCAAGTAAACCTACTATAAAATTAATATAATAAGTAATCCAAGGTTTACTCATGATGGGCAAATATGTATGGAATTCTCGGGACAAAAACTTAAGTTTAGCCATTTTGCAAGTTAGGCATTTACAACAAGTGCAAACATGTTCAACACCAATCTTCAAATTAGACCAATAAAATTGATCACATAATACCCTTAAGACCCCGTGGATTTTAGATCGCCCCATCAAACAACTATCATCTGCCTCCTCCACTAGCAATTCGCGCATGACACATTTAAAAAGAAACAATCCAATTTCCCAAAACAAATAGTTATCATGCCCATAGATTCTATCAAGATATGACTCACAACATGATTCATATATGTTTAACAAATTCGGATTATTAACATGCATGTCCTTAACATGTTTAATACAAAATGAGGGAGCATCTATATGTTTATCACCAACTTTTGAATTAGGCCAATAAAAACATTCACAAAATATTCCCAAGGCCCTTTTGATTCCAAATTGTCTCCCCCTACACCCCCTATGTGCATCTCCCATTACCAACTCCCACATGGCACATTTAGGAATGAACAATCTAATATCCCAAAACAAATAATGATCATGTCTATGAAATTCATCAAAATATTGCTCACCACATGATTCATAAATGTTAAACAATTTTGGATTATAGTTTGCAAGCCCTCACTAAATTCAAAACAAGAAGATTTGGCATTTGGGCAACTAGGAATAGAGAGTTGGTTTTTACAACATAAAAATTCATTTTGCCTATAAAATTTACCACAGGAGACATGCATGTTAGACATATTCGAGTTGTCAACATCTATGTCCCTACTACATTTAAAATAAGGAAATTTGACATTTAGGCAAATAGGCACATACAAATATTTGGATTTACAAATGAGGAAATTATCATGCCAATGACCTTTACCAAATACATTTTCACAAGTCAACAACACACTTGTCAAATCTACATCAAGATCATACAACCCTCTAATATATTCAAGACACAATAACCTTGCATTCAAGAAAATGTTAGGAGCATACCTCCTAGATGTTGCATCGGTTATGTCATTTTCTTTACCTCGGTTGTACTCATTGCTGTAGGAAAATGTTTCCATGAATTTCTTCCATAAGGCATGCTTTTGGAGTTCTTTGTTGCATTGATAAGTTGGTTTCACAATTTTCTGCAACAAAGAAATAACCAAACTAGGGAGGGAATTGTTAGAATATTCAAGAGCAAAGAACATTTTTGTGGGATCTCTTCTCTCAATTTTCTTTGTGGTACTCATCACTCCCTCATCTTTTTCTGAAGTAGAAACCTCAACTCTCAGTTCTTCTCTCGCCTCTCATTTTTCTGGAGTCATGGCTCCAACTCTCAATTCCTCACCTTTTTCTAGGGTCGTGGCCCCAACTCTCTCTTTTTCATTTAGCCTCACTTTTGTGTTGACGTCAATTTTCTCAAGTAATTTTTCTTTTGATTTCCTATTTTCCCTTTCTTTTCTTTCTTCCTCAAATTCCTTCTTTAGCTTCATTCGGTCCTTGCACACTTCTCCCGGGCTCAAAGATAGGATCATAACCTTTTTTCCATCCAATTGGAAGCTACATCGGTTCCTCCTCCTATCATGATTCACATTTCGCTCTCATTGCCAAGGCCTTCCCAAAATTATGTGTGTAGTGTGCATGGGAACTACATCACATATCACTTGGTCACAATATGATCTAATGTTGAAGGCAAGAAGAACTTGTTCACTCACTCACTTTCCCATCGTCACCCAACCCTTGCAATACATAAGGATTAGGATGTCTCATAACCGGTAACCCCAATTTCTCCACCGTACTAGCACTCACCAAATTCGTGTTAATCTCCCCATCTATCATGAGACTACATGGTTTATCACTCACTAGACACCTAGTGTAGAAATTATCCTTCCCATGTTCCTCCATCTCATTAGTATGAGCCAAAGATTGTAGTGGCCTAGCATTCATCCCATTCACTACTTCTTTACTTTCACTACCATCCCTCTTATGGAATGATGAAGTCTTCATTTGCTCAATATCAATCTTCTCATTCATCTCATCTCCACTCCTATCTACCCATTCTCTTCGTCTTCTACCCATTCTCCAATCTTCTTCCACTTCTCCACTTTTACTCATTCCATGGAGTGATGAATTTTGTATTCTCCCACTATCAGCATTTTCATCAACTCCATTTCTCCTATCATCTAACCACTCTCTTCTTTTCTTATTCATATTCCCATTTTGTTCACTATCCCTTTCATTACTCCAAACATCCCTTCTAATTTTCCTATTCAAAGTCCCATTTTGTTCACCATCCTCCTCATTTCTCCAAACATCCCCACATTTACCCCTAACTTCTTTCCTATTCTTCCTTCCCATTCTCCCATCATCCACCAAAACATCTCCACATTTATTCCTCATTCTTCTATTATCTCTTCCCTCTACTCCATTATTAGTTGATGTACCCTCCCCTCTTGTTCCCAAATTTTCTAACATGGTGGTTGAAATATTTTGTAACAAGTACTTCAAATCTTGAATTTGAGCATTGGAGTTTAACATGTTGTGCAAGTGTGAAATGTTCTCACACAAATATTTTTCACTCGTGTTTCACTCAATTTAGGCTTTTACCCTCTATTGAGCTCACCACTCTTGCCTTTTTTCCACTCAAAGTCTCCTTTCCCAAGTTCTCCAAGGAAGGTAATCAACTAAACCACAAAGTATAATTCTTGTGAAGTTAAGGATCACAAACAAGGAAGAATGAATTTATAACAAGTAGATATAATAGCAAGTGAAATTTATGTGCTTGCTATAATCAAAAGAAAAAAATTGTTGTGTGGAATAAGATGCTAGGAACACAATTTAGCAATGGGATTGACAAACCACAAATATTGGACAAGGTATAGATGTAGAGCAAATAAACACAAAAGTGTAAATTTTCAATGAGGCACTTTATCAAACACTTTGTACTCAATCTTTGAATGACCTTGAATGTGTATAATGTGGATATATGAAAACCCCCAACAACACAATTGTGGCAAGGAATGAATGATCAACAATTACCCAATGTATGAAGTAAGTGATATATGGAATAAAATATTGATGACACTCTCAATGATGGGAATTGGATAGCCCCAAGTAATTAACAAGTTATGGGCATTGAACAATAAAGTACTAATGGAGTATTTTTCATTGGGACAATTTATCAAACACTTTGAGTACACAATTGAAAAGTGTAGGTTTTGTAAGTGTTTGGTTAATGGAAACCCCCAACAAATGAGACAATCAAAATACCCAATATGTAGGAATCAAGAATTACTCATGGGCATATGAAATTTTCCCCAATTTTCTTATCAATTTTCGTTTTTTTTTTTATAACAACAACAATAATGTAAATGATAGATTTACCAAATTAGAGCCAAGCTCTGATACCAAATGATGCGAACCCCTTCGGTATATTGACCGAAAATTCCCACAACAATTTAATACAAAATCCAAGAAAGCTAAAGTGGTAAAATAAAGGATAAACACCTTAACCTAAATTTAAATCTAACACAAAATTCAAGGATTAAACTAACCATAGCCCAATGGGTATCAACTAAACAAATTCCAAGGTGGCGGAAAATAAACAACAACACAAGAATAATAATACTCAAGTAAAGTTGATTAACTTCCAAGAAAAAATACAAGAACAAAGGATGTTTAACTTTATCTCAAAATGAGTCTCTCTAGACTAAGCTCTCAAGAGCATCACAATGAACAACCAAGTTAATGAGGTTTGCAATGAAAAATGTGTATATAAGGTACAAAATGGGCAAAAGGTGCAAATTCGAAATTTGCAAGAAAAACCATGTTTTTGTGAAACGGAGTGTTTCAGAAATTATTTCGGTCGATCACATAGTCGACCGAAATGGGACTTCGGTCGACCAATCCTCAGCTGAACGCGACTGATGCTGTCTTCAAAATTCTCTGCAGAGTTTCGGTCGACTGGAATGACTTTCGATCGACCGAAATTGGCTGAGTCCAATTTCTCCTTATTTTTGGCTCCAACTTGTTCTTGGCTTGTTTTTCTTGACTTTAATTACTTGTTTAGCCTCGAATCTTGAACCACTTCGGCATCGGATCTCGTCATGGGTCCCAAAGGCTTGCGCATCGAGGTTCGACTTTCTCGGTTCTCATCAGGTTTGGTATTTTTCCAACTTCAATTTGAAAATTAAAGTAATATA
The DNA here is from genome assembly GCA_963555705.1 of Ligustrum vulgare. Lineage (NCBI taxonomy): Eukaryota > Viridiplantae > Streptophyta > Magnoliopsida > Lamiales > Oleaceae > Ligustrum > Ligustrum vulgare. The sequence continues at coordinate 13,625,036 of OY743175.1, forward strand.
TCCAATTGTGATAATGTGCTCAGCATGATAATACATCCTTCCATCAATTTCAGGACTGATCGAATAAAATTTTAAATATATAGGTCTTCCTTGGGCAAACTTTGAAATTTCTCCTTTTAATAAATCATCAAATTTTTCAATTTCTTTCAGATCTTTTCCTGGATAGATAAGATCCAAAAATCCATAATCAACTGCCATTTTAAGGAAATAACTAGATCTCCTCCCTGAGTAACGATCAATTGTGGGTATACATGATCTCCATACGAAATATAATAACAATCACATTCTTGGAGTTTGTATATAACTTTGGCAGTAATTTTATATTCGTCTTCTTTTGGTGAAAAAAGGAATCATCATCTTCTTCAGCACGAATTTTAATTACCCTTGTATGTTTATCTTTGGCATTGATTGTTACTTTTTGAGGACCTGTTTCATTTATGACCACCTTCTTCGGGCTTGAACTTGGTTCATCTCTTTTTATTTTTGGTCCACCACAGCTTCCACAGGATGTACCTGTTTGTATTGTACCTGCTGGTATATTTGGTAAAACATGTTTGATATTTAACGACTCGAATAGTGATTCGATTTCACTAACTCTGTCGCTCAATTGTATAGTATATTTGGTATGAGAGATAGAAAGTTCCATCAATAATTTAATGTTTTGGAGGTATTCTGCCATCTGTTCAATTCCATCTTTTATATCATCAGCTTCCTCTATGAGGAATTTCATTCGCACTCTGGCTTCCATCAATGATTCTTTAATATCATCCATCTGCAAATTCTATATTTCTGCTTAGAAAATCTGTAAGATAATTATTGACACCTTTAATATGAATTATATCAAAATTATAAATGCCAAATATGCTTGCCATCTATGGAGCCTCCTATATTAAGGTTTTGGTGGTAATTTATTTTTAACTAAGCCTGAAACTTGAGAATTATCAGTTTCAACAATGAATTTTTTGGATAATAAAAATAATGAAAACTTTTTTATTCCTCTAATAATTGCTAACAATTCTTTTTCATGGGTAGTATAATTTATTTCTGTTTGGTTACATGTTCCACTGGAATATCTGCAAATTTCATTAAGATCTGTTTTTAATATTGCTGCCCAATATTTATCTGAGGCATCAATATTAACTATTAGATTATCTTTTTCATCTGGTAATTTTAATTTTGGTAGATTTTTACATTATTCCTTTAGAGATTTGACAATTTCTGTGTATTCATCATTCTATCATTTGGTATTTGTTTTTCTTAGTAAAATTTGAAATTTATGTCTCTTTTTTGAGAGATTTTTCAATAAAACTTTCAGCATAATTTAAACATCCTAAATTTTTTTGTATTTGTTCCTTGGATTCTAATTTATCTGAAAAACTTTCTATCTTTTTAGATATATAGGTTTGTAATTTTATTTCTCTTTTATCTATTGATAATACAAGAAAATTAATTTCTTGTTTTTCTATTATAACTTTATTTTTTGAAAGAACAATTCCTTTTTTTTTTTTTTTTGCATTCAGTTATAAATTTTATCAAATGGTTCATTTGTTCTTCTCTATTATTAGAACATATTAATATATCATCAACATAGACAATTAAGAATTCATTAAATTTTCTAAATATGTTATCCATTCTTCTTTGATATATTTGTGGTGCATTTTTTAAACCAAATGGTATAACCATCCATTCATACTTACATTGGGGTGTAATAAATCCTTTATATTGAATATTATCTTTTTCCATTTTTACTTGCCAAAAATCCTGATTTGCAATCAAATTTAGAATAATATTATTTTCCTTTTGCAAGGTTTATTAGTACCTCTTTATTTGGTAAAAAGTATCCATCAAATTTGGTATATTTGTTTAATTCTTTATAATTTATCACCATTCTAGCTTTTCCTCTTTTTTGTTCAGGATGTTTAATTACCATGAAAGTTGAACTACTATGGGGTCCATTACTAGGTCTTAATAATTTTTGGTTAAGCAATTCTTTTATTTGAGTTTTGAATTCTTGTGTATCTTGTATGGTATATATTATTGGCCTAACTCTTATAATGACATTTTCTGTTAGTTCTATTTTAGCTTTTGGATGATGTGGTTTCCAAAATAATAATGGATTCTCTCCACAAATTTCTTCTAATTGATCAATGATTTTTTCTATACTTGTTTGTATGTTTGTTTTCAAGATTTTTTTATATATTATTTTTTTATTTTTTATTTCATTATGTGTAATTGATTTTTTGTCCCATTTATCACCACGCTGTGTTGGCTGAACTCTGTAAAGTCTAAATTCTCTCGGTATTTTTAGTAAATGTTCACAAGGTGTTTGTAACATTATCATGTAATTTTGTTTATAATATTGAAATTGTTGTATAGAGTCATTTCCTAGTAATATATCACATTCTAATTTATTATAATTATATATTTTATTTACAACTATTTGTTTACTCTCAAGTATTATATCAATTTTATCAGCACTATTAATTATTTGAGTACTTTCTCCATTTACTCCTGTAATTTTTATCTTTCCATTAGTATTCCATGATTTTATTAAGAAACTTTTGGATATTGTTATATCACTTCATGTGTCAATTAATGCACATGTTGTTATATTTGTTTCAAAAATGGTAACTTGTATATAAACAGCTAATGGAAAACTTATTTGATTATTCATTTATTCAGTTTTCTTACATAGTATAGTTTCACCATTATGGGTTATGTATAATCCTTCACGTTTTATACTATAATCTTCCAATCCATTTAGGAAACTCATTCCTAACATTATATGAGGATTTACCATACTATTATCTATATGACATGGTACTAGGAGATTTATTCCTCCCATTTTTATTGGTACTTTAACTTCAAGTTCAGTAATATATAATTGTCCATCAAAATTTATATATTTATATGGATCAGTTCTATGAGATATTAATAATTTATTCCTGTTTAAAGCTATATGACATTCATTAGCTCCTGTATCAATTAATATATTTGATCCTTTTACAAGTTCTTTTCCATTGAAATATTCACCTTCTATTTTCATATTTCCAGCATTTCTGTGAAGTTTTATCTCCCTTGTATTACTAGTTTCTCCTAATTGTTTTCTATTAGGTAAACTTGTCGATCTTTTAATTAATCTGTCATCTTCAAATGTTATGTTATTATTAGGGTATTCTTCTTCTCTAAACTATTTTGTGTTGGGATTATTGATGAAGCTTGACCTAGCATATTTGTTTTTAATGCTTGTATTAAGAATATAGGCTACTTGTTATCTTGTGCATTTATTGTTGTATTTATTGACTTGCATTTATTGTGGCCACATTTATGCACTGATTTCATGCGATGTGCAATTATTGAGAAATTGTTGTGTATTCTAGATCAATACAATACTTGCTCTAGGTTCTTGTTTAGGATAGAGATATACTTAAAACCCTAGATGATCAATTGAGCTATTTTCACAAAGGTTTAATGCAATTGGTGTATTTTTAATCGACATAGAGATATAGTAGGTTAATTTACTAATTAGGGTTGATTTCACTCGAGAGAGGTAATTGGCTAAGCTTGAAAAATCGGGTCTAACATGATTAATAAATTGCATGTCTTTTTGCTTGTTGAGAATTTAATTAGGTAATGGTCAAGTGGAATCAAGAATCCCAACACTCCTCTATCATCAAATCATAACCATTTTCTACTTGTTTAATTATAATTGTGATTTAAATTCTAGTACTAGGACTTTCCCAATCCAAACTTTATTGTGTATGTTTCTTGTTAAAATTGATTGAACTAGAGTGTAGTTACAATAAACAATCCTTGTGGGATCGATAAACCAAACTCATTTAGTCCACTATCACTTGTATGCGATAAGTGCACTTGCGGTATGTTTCTAGCGAACAAATTTTTGGCGCCGTTGTCGGGGATTGTTTCTATTTAAATTACATTTTAGTTGATATTAGGTTTGACTATTAGTTACTTTTATTTATTGTACAAATTTTATTTTGTTTTGTTTTGTGTAAGAAATCTTCTAATTTCTTGTGTTGTTCTAGGTTGTTAATTGTGCATGCGTCGAAGTAGAAGTCTTGATCTAGTTGAAATAGATCCGGATATCGAGGGAACTTTTCGACGTAGGTTAAGGGAACAACGGGAAGTTAGGAGATAACTTCTTATTGGGATGGAAGGAGATAGGGTTAACATCGAGCTTAATGCTCCAGCTACAATTCCTCCAAGGGGTGGAATCCCACCCGGTTTTGACCCTCAAGCGGCTAGAGTTCAAGAGCCCGTTGTAAATGAAGAAGACATGCTTTTTGAAGACTTCATGAATCCTCCTTTTGTCGAGAATCAATCAAGCATTGTCTATCCCTCCTACAATCATCCAAATTTTCAACTCCGGCCAGATGTCATCAATTTATTCTCCAACACTATCTCATTCTATGGGAGGACCGATGAAAATCCACACGCCCATGTGGTACGGTTTCTAGAGATTTGTAGCAACTTCAACTATGAGGGTGTGAATGTGGAGGCAATCCGGATACGCTTATTTGTACACACTTTGAAAGACAAAGCAAGAGAATGGCTTGACACTTTGCCTCCGGGGAGCATCACTACTTGGGTGGAGTTTGTCCAAATGTTCATTACAAAAATTTTCCCACCATCTAGAGTTGCTAAACTCAAGCATGATATTACTACATTTAAACAATTCGAGATGGAAAGCTTTCATGAAGCTTGGGAGAGATTCAAGGATATGCTTAGGTAGTTCCCTAATCATGGGATTACATTGGGGCAACAAGTCAACCACTCTATGTCGGGCTAACTCCTCCTTGCCGTTCAAATGTGGATTCATCCTCTAATGGGTCCATCAAAACAAAGAGCATTCGGGAGGCTTATGATTTTTTTGAGATCATGAGTGAACAAAGTGCAATGTGGCCGGATAGAAGTACACCAAGGAGTTCTAGTGGTGCACGAGGGGTGATGATTATGCACTTGTCTTGTCAAAGATTGATTCCTTAGCCAAGAAAGTGGAAGGGTTATCTACTTCAACCTCTCGGCCCGTCAACATGGTTCAAGTCCCTCCGGTATGTGATATATGTGGGGCTAATCATCAAAACTCTATGTGTCCATTGGTGGCAAGTGGTTCTTCATCTACCGAGCAAGTTGCTTATGCTCAAAATTTCCAACGCCAAGGATTCAATCCATATGCTCCCACATACAATCCCGGTTGGAGAAATCATCCAAATCTATCTTATGGCAATAATCACAATGTGTTGAGTCCAAAGTCACAAGAGAAAAAAGAGGGATGGGAAGAGGCTATCACCAAGCTAGAAAATCATCAATTGCAATATCAAGAACGCAATGATGCCTCTTTGAAAAATTTAGAGAATCAAGTGGGCCAAATAGCTAAACTTCTCTCGGAAAGGCAACAAGGAGCTTTTCCTAGCAACACCGAGACAAATCCTAGGGAGAATGTTCAAGCTATTACAACAAGAAGTGGGGTGCAATTGCCCGAGATCACGGCCCCACAACCAACAACTCAATCAAACAAGGCTCACATTGAAGAAAATGAGCCTATTCAAGCATCAGAAACAATTGTTGAAGTGCCAAAGGAAAGTGAGCTAGAAGCATCCACATCAAAGGTTCCAACACCGATCAAGGCTTATGTGCCTCCTATTCCCTTTCCTCAAAGGTTGTATAAGCAAAAGCTTGACAGTCAATTTGGCAAATATTTGGAAGTGTTCAAGAAGCTACACATCAACATTCCTTTTGCCGATTAGCTCAAATGTCAAGCTATGCCAAGTTCATGAACGATATTTTATCCAAAAAAAGAAGGCTTGAAGAGCATGAGACGGTGATGCTAACTGAGGAATGTAGTGCCATCATTCAAAACAAGCTTCCTCCAAAAATTAAAGGTCCAGGGAGTTTTACTATTCCATGCACTATTGGTGATGTTAATTTTAGTAAAGCTTTATGTGATCTAGGTGCTAGCATTAATTTGATGCATTTGTCCATTTTCAGGAAATTGGAATTAGGGGAAGCTAAAGTAACCACCGTGTCTCTACAATTGGAAGATAGGTCCATCAAATATCCTCGGGGGATCATTGAGGATGTTATTGTGAAGGTGGATAAATTCATCTTTCCGGCGGATTTCATTATTCTAGACATGGAGGAAGATCATGACATTCCAATCATATTGGGAAGGTCATTTTTAGAAACCGGGAGTGGGAAAGTCACGAGCAAACATCATATTAGTTGTTAGAAGTCATGCATTTGTACTTGCATAAGGACTTAGATGAATAGTGAGTTTGAATTGCTTGGTATAAACTTGAATGTCGAAGCACTCATTAGTGGAGAGTAGCTGCATTTCTAGGTTGTCGAGATTGTCGGTAAAACTGAATTTATGCAATTGGCTTCGAAAGCGATTTCAACTACTTAACACCAAAAGAATGATCTCCATTACATGCTATGTTTTATTATTCGAAGGTGTGTTGATTCAAGTCTACTTTCAATTGAACCTCCTCCTTAACTAGCTAGTTTAAATATTTTACGATTCATTGATTTTGTTTAAGATGCTTGATCAAATTTTTATGTCATTAACCTGCGTATGCCAAAAATATGAAAGTCTACTTTCAACTGAACCTCCTTATTATCTAGTTGAAATATTTTATGATTAATTGATTTTTATAGTGGAAATGCTGGGTTTTTGGCATTCCTTTTTACGCAGAACGAGGATAGCCATGTCAAGTAATGAAGTAACAGTTTGCCACCAGTTTTTTTTTCCCCTCGGCATCGCGAAATTAAATGGAACACATTATAAAGTACTTCTATTAATCTTCCAACAGTCTTGAAATATAAGGCGTACATAAGTAGTTATATATACTGATGATAATAATTATAACTCCATGAGGAAACAAATATCATATGCTCCAGATGCTCACGTTATTTATATATAAATGTATCCCTGTAGGTAATGTCACATTGATGAATCCCTACCAATGAACATTGACTACCATGTCTAAATGTTTGGGATTTTATCTCTATTTATCGTCCAAAAAACTGATACACGTTTCAAACAATGTCATCTCAGGGCCATGCCTATATTGATTTTTTGAAAGATCGATGATGTCCTAATATAGGAATGCACCAAATAGAACACAATGCAGAAAATGAATGATGAAACCTGTATTACGTAGCATCACCAAATCATAAGCAGGTGCAAAGTATCAATCTTCTCAGATAGCATAAGTCCTACATCCAGGCTCAATTATTTAAGGTCATACCCATACAGAACACTACAACAATGACACCTGTGATTTTATTTTCTAAGTTAAATCAACGACTCAGTTTAACTGAACCTAGAAAACCTTAACTATATTAATCAGCCTGATGAGCTTGATCTGAAAATTAACACATATACCTATATTTGCTAATGATAATTAGAATAACTTTCTGATGAAACAATCATCATCTGCTCCTTAGCCTCACAGATTTCATATCTTAATTTATTCTTTTTAGCAATTCCAAATTGATGGACCACTGCATTAAAAGATGACGCATTGGACTGATATCTTAGTTGTTTGATGATGCCCAAATATGGATGAATCATTATTTGCTAGATGAATGTGCCAAAAAAACAAACACACTAAAAATGGATTATGAAATTTAAATTATTATAGTAATTATGGAGCTTTAGGTGGAATGTGAATTCTTCAAGAATTGTTTGATACAATCAGTCAAGTCTATGGTCTTAGTTATGAACCAGGAAACGATCATCTATTGGTTTCCTCTTAACAACGACTTAAATGCTTCATAGAATCTGGTGCGAAGAAGGCAGAATGATTTCATTGTATCATTCAACAAATTGGTGATTTCGTAGAGATAAATCGAGTCAAAATTTGAATTCTCAGTTTTGCATCAATACTGGAACAGAGTTCTCATTTTCCATGTATTCTGTCTTTGATTTTCTTTACTTGGTATGCTTAGTTAATGATGTTTTGATTTTCTGGTCTGCATTCATGACGGAACAGAATTACAGGGATTCATCTTCAATCTAGCTTGTTTTTGAAATTCTCATTGGACATAATCAGTTACGTTAGTGGATGATGTAACTAAATATTTAATTCCTCAATTTAATAAATACAGTAATTAATTGAAATACTTTAATATTTTATATTTAAAATTCTTTTACTTCAAGATGACATTTCTAAAATTAAGATTTTCCTAATGGCAAATATCAAATATAGGTTTCATTAGGTGGTATCACTCAAAAAACCCCGTAAAATAACTTAAAATTTAAATTATTGGCCCAATTAAACAACTTATATAAAACATTTTACCAAAAATGTTAAATATACCTATAAAAACAAATAAACCAAAAAATTCAAAGAAAAATTACAAATTAAATCATTCTAGATACATCTATAGACTATACTTGTACAATCATTCAAATAATATCATATCGTCAATCAACCAAGATCGATCAATTCATCCAAATAATCATGAAACATCTCAAATATAATTTAATAGTACAATCATCCAAATACAATTACAATAATAATCCAGTCGTTAATAAATATTTAATCTAACAACAAACAATCAAGCATTATACAACAACTGTGAAAAATTATTTCTAATCAACGAACTAGACTTCAAGTACTTCGGAAACAACATACCTGTCATTTTGGCAATATGAGATTAGGATGAAAAAATTAAAGACAAAATAAACTGCAAATTTTGATATACCGAAAATCAATACTCACATAGTCACGACTCACATGAGCACATCAGTGAGCATTGTGCACTTGATCATCTTGATTCATTGATTCTAGAATTTCTTCCCAAAATTAAAAAAAATGTAATTAATATCACGTCATATTATATTCAAATAAGTAAAAATAACATATTTTACCTTCATCAAATTGGTTGTAAATCTCTACATCTTCCATGCAGAAACCATCCAAGCTTGGAGATGCTTTTAACCAATTTTGAGCGCACATCAACACCTCAACCATTTTAGGAGTTAAGGAACTACGAAAAGGGTCGAGTATCCATCCTCTAGTACTAAATGAACTTTCTGAAGCAACAGTTGAAACTTGAATGGCTAGAACATCTCTAGCTAATTTAGACAAGACACCATACTTACCCCTATTAACTTTCCACCAGGTAAGAACGTCAAAATCCTTGTTCTCTATACTTTCACAAGCATCCAACAAGTATCTCTCCGCATCATTTTTTATCTCGATCAAATGTTTTGCTGCTTGCTTCTCTAAAAACCTAGAAAGGCGAGCATCACTCGTAGAAGATGCAGAAGTGCCCATACAACTAGAACTCTCAGATGATACTTGACTGTTTTCACTAACTCCTTCACATCCCAAATACCAATCATAAATGCACACCAAATTGGCTTTCAAAGCCTTAGTCATATTAGAAGCAACTTGCTCATCCTTATACAAATCGTTAAAGAAATATTCAACATAATCAAGTTTGTATCGTGGATCAAGGACGGTAGCAATAATCAAAATTTGGTTAACATTTTCCATTTTCCCCCAATACTTATCGAACTTCATTTTCATATTAGATGCCATATCATTCAAAAACGGATCATTGCTTAAACTCCATTCATCTATCTCTAAGAGAAGATTACATATTTCATAAAGGTAAAGCACAAGCACCAACACACAATGATGTACTAAAAGTTAAAGTCACATTAATGAAATTTTTAAGGAACTTGACAAACACTAAAGCATTTTCCCAATCCACAAATCTGGGAGGCCCACCCCTTTTCCTACCACCATCATCTTCTCGAAAGTAATGCGAGTATTGTGCGTCATCTTCTTCTAATCTATCAAAAGCATATTTAAATTTCAAAGCGGTTTCCAACATCAAATAGGTAGAATTCCACCTGGTTGGAACATCTAAAAATACAACAGATTTGCACTCAATCTTTTCTTGCCTTACACAATCCTTTAGTTTATCGTACCTAGCAGGAGAAGACTTAACATATTTGATTGCATTGCGAATATTAACAATGGAATCATGCACATCTTTCAACCCCTCACAAACAATCAAGTTGATAATGTGTGCACAACATCTCAAATGCAAATATTTACCATCTAGAACACACCCACTATTATCCCAACCACTAATCTTTCTTAAGATAAGCAATAGCAGTATCATTTGATGAAGCATTGTCAATTGTGACTGTAAAAACTCTTTCTATACCCCACTCATGCAAGTAAGTTTCAATCATTTTGCCTAGAGTTTCTCCCTTGTGAATTAAGTGTCCAATCAACATCAATATAGTGTGCTGTTAGAGACATATAGTTCACATTCTGAATAGAAGTCCAAGTATCTGTAGTAAAGGAAACCCTTTGACGTTGTGAAGAAAAGAAAATTTTCAATTTCAATTTCTCATCTAAATATAAATAATGAATGTCTCTAACAAGAGTCCTACGAGACGGGGGTTGAAACTGAGGACATGCAATGTAGCGATCAAGATTTTTACACAATAATAATTATTTTTAATATTTAGAAAATTGTGTCGCTACTATTTCACCCATTGTTTTGAAGTTAACACCGCGACGTGTTCGTCTAGCCAAGTCAAGAAATATCGAATTTGTTCGATTTTAAATTAAAATCCGAATTTCTAAAATTATGTTATTTTAATTATTTATTCAAAGTATTATATTCAAAATCTTTCTAAAATCCAAATTTGCCCACATGTCTTCTTCTTTACACCAAGACAACAATTCTTTACACAATAACATCATCATTTTTGTACAAATAATTTTACACCTAATTCTACACTATCATATTCTATAGTATCAAATCAATACATATTCTTCCCCATCACAACTCACGTCCCCTACATTTTTTTCTTCCTTCTTTATCATTCTTTCCACCTCAATATACCATCATCAAAGCATCTTCATCATTATCATTCATACCCCCACAAATTCCTTTACAGCACCATTATCATCATCATCAATTCACTATCACAAAGCCTCCATTGCCATAGAACCATTATAGAATCAAAACCATCAACCTGTATAAAACCATGGAGCTGCCACAATCATCCCAATGCAGCTCAATCTATAATCAGCTCAGCTCCATCACTTTCCTTCAAACCCAGTAACAGCTTTCTATCTACCAAATCAATACAGAACCAAGCAACCACTGTTTCATCACTGCAAATTCACCAATCACCAGAATTCCTCACGACTGATCATCACCACCCACACTGATCCATCTCCCTCACACAGCTAACCTCACATACCCATCTCAACATCACACAATTCTCAATTCCATTAAGTTTTCAGAAATCATTCTCATTATCAATTTCTCTGCAACACTCAGACCAAACGCCAATTGAATCATGAAACCACTGCCCAAATCACCCTTTTGACACCATCAGTCCACTGCAGCACTTCAATCATAACCATAACACCAACATCTAAGCACAATCAGTACGCCACCAAGAAATCATCACTGTCCAATTCAAGAAAAATCACTCAACCTATACAAATCCCAAGCTGGCAACCATCGCTCCATCACTGCCAAACCAGTTCACTGCCATGGCTCGCAGCCACCTCTATTGCCGATCGAACCTCAGTCACTGCCCCAGAATCACCACCAATCTGTATCACCTCTTCCACCAACACCACTGCACGATCAAATCCCTCAATCTGCCATAATCGATACACCAAAACACCCACTGCCTACTGCTCAACATCAAACCCAACTCCAATCGCAATCCAAAATCAAAACCCAAAACCCAGATTAAGCCAAGCCCAAATACTTACTTCAATCGCCGCTCCCTTCGCCGGAATTTCAGACCCAAATCGCGAACTAAGATTTGATTTCTTTTCGGTTTCGCCCTTGTTTCTCGCACCCAAGCCCTCAAACCAGAATCCCACCTTGACCGCAGCTCGCCGCCTCTATGCGCCGGCGTTTCGCCGGCCAAATCGTCGGTTTTTGGCGAGGCAGTCTTCTCTCTCGTCCGTCTCTACTCTGCCTTCGTTTTCTCTCTCTCTCTAACATTCTGAAACAATGAGTTAAGTGAGAAAGTGGAAAGAAAGGAATCTGATTATATTTTAATTTTCAGAATTTGCAACTTTAGTCCCTATGTTTTAAAATGTCTTAATTCAGCCCTTTCAATTCTTTTAAAGTTATTTCAAATCAGTCCTTAAGTTTGAAATGTTTCAAATCAGCCTCTTTCACTTTAAAGGTTTTTCAAATCAGTCCCCAACTTTTAAAGTTATCCATTTCAGTCCCAAAGTTTTAAATGATTTTAATCAGCCCTTTCATTTTAAAAATCTGATCAATTCAGTCCTTGCTGATTTACTTTATTTGATTTTAAGCCCAAGTTTCAAAGTATTCATTTTAATCCCTCGACTTTCAAAATATCTATTTTAGTCTCTGAACTTTCAAAGTATTCATTTTAGTCCCTCAACTTTCAAAACATCAATTTCAGTCCTCAAATAGTAATTTATCATTTTGAACTATATATTCGATAGACTAAAGTGACTTATTGGCTAAGACGAAGCGTACGGAGAATTTAAAGAAATTGAAGTCATTCCCGCTCAACTTTGCACTCGTCGGATTTAAGGTAGACTCGCACTTATTAATTGATTTAAATTATGATTTCATATGAATGTCATGTGACTTGTGAAAGTCAATTTTTAAGAAAAGCAAGTATGTTTTTATGAAAGGTAAATATACCTTATGTTTTTATGAAAAGTAAGTATACCCTATGTTTTTACGATAATGTTTTATATGTTTTGGATCATTGCTATGCACATAAGAATTCTTGCCACGAAGTTCGGTAAAATTCTTGTGTCTCCATAAGTTTATGAGGATTTGCCACGAAGTTCGGTAAAATTCCTATGTTTCCATATGTTTATGAGGATTTACCACCTAAGTTCGGTAAAATTCCTGTCTCATATGTTTATGAGGATTTCGATCCTATCTTATGTTATGATGGAAATGATCCCTATGAATTTCAAGAATTATGTTTTGGTATACTTACTGTTATTATGATTTTACTGCATAAGAATTCTTGCCACCTAAGTTCGGTAAAGTTCTTGTGTCTCCTTATGTTTATGAGGATTTCAATCCTATCTTATGTTATGCTTTCAAAAGAAATTATGCTTGGCATAATTAAAATGTTTTATAATTATATGGTTTTCAAAGGGCTGTTTTCAAAGAGCCTATGATTTTCAAAATATGTTCCGTGCTGTAATGCACAATATGAGTTTTATCAAGAGCCGTTTTATAAAGAAGCTCTATCAATGCACGTTTTATAAAGAGTCGGGATTTATGTGTTTAATCATCTTATAAATTAAATTAATTTGCGATGAGTCTACTGAGTATTTCCCCCATCAAATACTCACCCTACTTTTTAACAGTTTTGCAGATTTCGGAGACGGTGGCGAGCGATGAATGATGGTGGCAATAATCGTTAAACGGTTGAAAGTTTGACGTTAATGATTTCCGTATTTTTCCAAACAATCGAATAATTTAGAGAAGTTCATTTATTTGAGAAATTATGACATTGTCAATTTATTTACAAAATTAATGGTTCGATTTACTATTTCAAATGATTTCATAAATGTTTTCAATTTTATCGGCCATTACAGTTTATTTAATGTTGCCAAAAAATGAATTTCAATTATTTCTTCCGCAAAAATATTATTCGAAAAAAAAAATTTAGACAGAAAATGACGTAGTTAATCGGGTATACGGAACTCGGGGCGCTACATGCAACACCAAAAAAATATCTAAAACCACGTGCTTCGACAACCTAAAAGGAAGTTCATCTACTATTACCATTTTTGCACATGCAACTCGACACTCTTCCTTACTACGACCAACAGCTATAAGGTTACTCCCATCACTCTCGTTAATTTTTTCAAATGATAGAGTTTTCTATTTTTTTCTGGTAATCTACTGGGATACTTCTTACAGTTAAGGTTCAAATGGTTACTCAAAGTGCTTGTACCACATTTTTTGGTGGCACATGCATAATCGACTCCACAATAATTACATTTACATCTAACATTTGGATCATCCCTGGGGCCCAATAATGTAAAGTGCTCCCAAACAAATGAAGAAAACCTGTTAGATTTTCTCTTTCGCGATGATGAGGGTGGAAGTGGTGGAAGACCTTCACCTGAAGGCAAGCTAGAGTCATTTGAATTTGATGGAGGGGTTATGATTTCATTCTCGCTATGTGCATCGAAATCTACAAAACATATTCCACAAAAAAATACAAAATTACTATTTACGAATCAATAAATCATTCAAATTATTATTCTATTCATGTATTATAAGAAAATGCAAGTAAATATGTAAAGCACCTGTGTCCATTTTCTTTTAGGATACTTGGAACTTTTTGGAAGTTTTCAAGAACTTAAACTTGGGCGGCTGAAAATCAACAAACATCATAGTTTAAAAAACTCAATAGGAAAATCCCAATATTTCAATAAATGAAAATATTTTAACTAGACCACCAATTCTATTCAATAAACGAATAGAAAATGCTAGGCCTTTCACATGGTGCAAGGTGAGGCTATGAGAGAAATTTCAAAATTTGCACATACTGTGAGTCTGTGATGGATTTACCAAAAGAAAATGTAAACTCAAGCATATAACAAGCTGCATTAAAAGGTTAAAATGTATTAAAATGACTACAGGGTACATCATATCATTGAATTAATTCAATTTGGAGCAACCTTATTACTAAATATTAACAACCTGGACAAATTGATTTTTTTCATCCTTTAATTAACTTAATGCTTCATGAATGGCATAAAATTTTAATGGCATATAATGTAAACAATCTTCTACATATAAATCATAAAACCACACCACACCACACCACATCTACTGCTTGACCTTTGAAAAAGGGGAAAAAATAAGCAAAACATTTATATTAATATTGATAAAATCTGAAAGAAAATGAAAAAGTTAAAATCAGGGTACCCCAAGCGGCTAGTTGGACTTGGCGAGTCGGCAACTGATGGTCGTCGGTAGAAGTAGAACCGCAGAAGAAGGTGGAAGTCGCAGAAAAGGGACGGCAGTCACGGCACTCACTGAGTGCTCACGGTAGTCGAGGTCCGGCGGAACCGCGGCAGAAGATGGAAATGAGAAGGAGAGCTCGACGGCGAGCGACTGACGGACTGAGCGAGAGGCAAGAGCGGATGGACCGAGTGAGAGAGGTAGAGAGCTTAGGTTACTTTAGGGTTAGAAACTGAATGAATTCATTTTATTAACTTCAATTTTACGCTTTTTTTTCCCCGTAAAAATCGGGTTGGGTCTGGTTAACCGGGTTTGAAATTGCAGCCCGCAACCGACCCGAACCAACCCGACTAGTTGACTCAAAACCCATCCCAGTCTCATTTTTTGCAAAAAACTGACCGAACCCGGTTGGTTCTGTTCGGTTTGGGCAGGTTTACCGGGTTGGTTTGAGTTTTCCCCACTCCTAATTTTGGCTATTTGATTTTTACATGCTTATACCTAATTCTTTATTATTATTATTATTATTATTATTATTTTACTTACAAGTATGAAAAGTAATTGATAATAAATGCCACTACCCCGTCTGATCCAAGACTGCTTTTCAAATTTAATCGAAAATAATTTCCTCTAATTTTTTTCATATGTAATGAAAATCAATAAAAGTCATGGTCAATCGCTTTCTATATATTTTTTTTTTTTTTAAGAAATCAGTTTTCAGCTATGATTAACTATACGTTACTTTTTCAAGAGTTACAAATCACAAGGGTTTAAATTTTTTGATCCGAGACAAGGATAACAATCAAAGTAATTCAACGACAGATGTTGTATCTTTTTTTCATTAATTTTTTTTTAAATTTCTAAAAAATAAAATTTAGTTTTTTCGTGAAGTCTTTTTAAACATCTACATATTTTTCATTTATTATGAACATAAATGTAGTCCTACTTATAAAATATTAACATTATTATTGCAAAAAATAAAAAATCGTGCATCGCACAGGTGAAAATACTAGTTGATTATAAACCTAAAAAGATGAAGTAAAAGGAGTAATAATCATCAAAGGATACAACAGATGAACATAATAATGGGTAATCAACAAAATTCATTTGGATGTAGTAATAAATGTAAATTGAATCTAAAAATCAAGGTAAATAGATGCAGGATGTGACATCGCGTATTGAACACAAAATTATATATTTACTGTGAACACAAAATTATACATTTCTATTTAAAAAATTAAAAGCAGTTCGATTTTATTTTTTGCGTTTTTTTAAAATCTAAATCTAAACCAAACCATTTTGAAACGGTTTGGTTCAATTTGAGGAAAAAAAACCATGGATCCATGCAATCTTGAACCAATAGTTTCAAACCAATGAGTTAGATTCGATTAGCGATTTTGCGGTTTTTTTGTGCACTCATAGAAAATACTCTAAATTTTATTAGCATTAGTTTGATATCTATATTTATATATTACTATATAAAAGTATCCGAGTCAATGTGGGTCAAATATACTGTTTCCTGCCCATTTTATTGGGCTATCATATTCATTGCGTTCCCACTATTCAATTTTCCGTTAATAATCAGTAACAATATCCGATTTTCATCCCCTTTTTTTCGTTTTTCCTAATGTGTTTATTATTTGTTTCCCATATTTAATTTGTTTCCTGTTTCCCGATATACAAATTCTTTGATTTTGCTACTAATATTCTTGAGATCTACGAAATAATTTTAGATTTAATACTTTAATCATACATAATTTTTTCTAACCACTTCATTACCACCTTTTATTTACACGTTGTACCATATGATCATTATCCTTCACTATTGATTTTTTAACACAAATATAATCTGTAAAGTAATTTAATTATTTTCTCAATCTCTACCAATTTAAGATGGCCACATTAATATTGCAGATTGATTGAACTAAAAACCCTAAATTATTTTTAGAAAAAATAAAAAAATGACTGCTCTCATCTTTCAAATCTGTGAACATTGTGGCCGATGAATATAGATTTGAATTTCTGACCCAAAATAATAATAAAAAACAATAATAGATGTCGAAAAAGCTTTGATAATAATAAAAATGCAGAATAGTTTAGGGCTAAGAACGAAAATTTTTGGTGCGATGGTGAAGCTTATCAGAGAACACAGAGACGAAGATTCAAAATATATAGCGTTCTGAGTTGACATAGTTTGATTTTACAAGATGATTTTTTTTTTCCAACCCCACACTTGACAAGTGTGACAACACACTCACATGGGGTGTGGGGGTCTAGTCACCATTGATGAGCGAGCCCCACAACTTATGTGAGTGTATTGTGACTATTGTCACACTCGTGGTTAATTGTGGGGGTGCTTGTAACAATGTTTTTTTTATTTTTGGGAGATGGCAGAGGTTTCTTACTCATCAGTGCAACGAGTTTGTGGAAAATGGCGATTGGTTCTTCTTCTATTTGTATTAGGTTCTAGATCCATTTGTTAGGGTTACAAATGTGTACATGTATTGGGCTATTTAGAATAGTTTCGGGTTGAATGTAAATGTTAATGGTTTGGGCCGTTGCATGATGGAAAAAAAAGTCTTCATGGGCCAGTTTTTGTTGGATGAAAATGTATATCACATTGTATAATAATAATAATAATAATAATAACAAAAACAAGAAACTAAAATTAATTTTTTTTTTTAATTTTGCTTTTACCGAGAAGTTTTTTCTTTATTTTATGATATAAAAAATGATATTTTTTTTTGGTTTTTACTTATTTAAGTGGCTATTTCTTTTAATGTTTTTAATCTTACGAATAAATATTTGTGTTCAGCCATACAAATCAGATGTAAAATTCTCAATTAAAAATTATAAGGAGAATTTATTAAAAGCATAATACTTTAAATCACACATTGTATTAAATTTTTGATAATTGATATTTTTTTTTTAGTTATTTAGTACATATACATCTTATACCTCTTTTCTATAGCACATTACCTAATTAAATATTTTTATAGATAATTATGTTTAATTCGTAATTAATGTTTTATTCCGCAAAGTCTCATATCGCATTTTTTTTTAACATTAACAGTTAACAATTTTATTTATTAGACATTATGTTTGGTCTTATTTATTTGGCTATTCGTATCTTTTTTGTTTTTGTTTTTTTTAAATGTGTTCTTTTATTGGTCTTAATCTTATGAATAAATATTTATATTTAGTCATCATATCCAATGTTAAATTCTCAATTAAAAATTATATCGAAAGTGTATTACAATCATATTTTTATAATTCACATTTTATTAGTTTTTTTTTTATAAATAATCTTATTTTTTTACTTATTTATTACATATACATCTTAGATTTCTTTTCTATAGCATATAATTACCAAATAAGTTTATTGGCAATTACATTTAATTCTTAATTAATTTTTTATTCCAAAAAGTCTCATATCACATTTTTTAACATTAATGGTTAACAATTTTATTTATAATGTTTTAAAATAATATAGTTATTAATGGTTATTTTCCTAACTGTTAATTTTAAAATTTCAAAAAGTAATTAATCATGCAATGATATTCATAATGATATTTTAGTTATAAAAAAAAAAAGATAATCTTTTTCACAACAATATACAAATTGAGGAATAAATTACATAAATATAAATTGAGATGATCAATATTCAATACTAAATTATAATTGTAATCTAATAACAATTACGTTGCATAAATATTGAAAACCTAATATTTGTAAAATGCATTGCAACTTTGTCAAATTCACAATTTTAATTATTTGTTTTTTTTTTTTTTTATCAAATTTGTTTCTTATACGTGTTGTTTTCCACTTTCAATGATCGAAATATGTTTCTTATCTTTTATACGCATTGTCCCTATTATTGACTTTTTATCTATTGTTTGAATGTCAGAGTACATAAATATTGGATATCCTTCATTTAAATGTTCCTTTTGCAAGACTAATTTTTGGTTCGAGGACAGATTGGATATATGTAATAAAATATGTCGTAATAAAAATTTTTCACTATGCTGTATGCAAGGGACATTGAAGATTCATCTTATGGAATATCCTCCTCTTATTTTGAAAGATTTGTTATATGGTAGGGACAACAAGAGTATGAATTTCGTTGAGAATATTCAAACATACAATATGATGTTTTCGTTCACTTCTATCAGGAGAGAAAATAGATAATAGGCTGAATGACGTTGGAAGGCTTCTCATCTTCAGATTATACGGTCAAAATTGCCATAAAATTCGGAGTTTATTGTCTGTTGACGGTTCAGCTTCACAATTTGCTCATCTTTTCGTTGTTGACACTGTGAATGATGTTGAAAATAGAAAAAATGGCCGTGTGGTGTGTATTCTATATTTATTGCTTATATGTTTATATTGTTTAAGGATAATTATATTGTGATGGTCTAAACTTTAATTTATGTCTTTTAATGTCTCATGCAGGAATGAATCTTGTGATTCAAGGTCGTATGAATGTATAGTTTCTGATTTGACACTGTGAATGAGATTGAGATGACCTTATCGTCTTCTCGTGCGTTATACGAGTGATTCACTAGTCTACAAAAGATATTGTGCCATCCAATTCTGTGCTATTTAGCCTCCGTTTGATAATCAAAATAAGTTAATTTATAAATCAGTTTATAAATTATACAATTTATCAAATTACTTTTAAATCATACACATTTTCTCTCTTCAATTTTCAACTACTACTTTTTTACCTTAAAATTATAAATAAATAGCTGTTCGGCAACTATTATAAATAGTAATAATTAATATTATTTGTGTTTTCGAGGTAAAATTTGTGATTAAAAATTGGAGAGAGAAAATTTGTGTGGTTAAAAAATTAGTTTGAAATTTGTGTCGATTATAACACAAGTTACCTGAACGCATAACACTGTTTGATTTATAAACTTATTTATTTATAATTTTGAGATAAAAAATAATGATTAAAAATTAGATAGAAAAAATATACGTGATTAAAAAATAATTTAAAAATTGAGTTATTTATAAACATATTTATTTATAAATCAAAAAGATTCTTTTAAAGGGGGTGGAAACATATTATCAAACAAAGGTAATCAAAGACTCACAGTCACCAGCAACCTGTTCACAAGATACGCCGAAACAAGGCAATTTGAGAGAGAGAGAGAGAGTGAGGGCCTACTAAACAGTTGCAAAACTCGAAGACGATAAGGTCATCTCAATCTCAAACGGTTTCTTTCAGACCATTTTTTTCTTTTTCTAGAAGGGGTTTCTCCATTTCTTTACTCCCAAAATTAAATCCTAATTCGTAAGTCTT
This sequence comes from Ligustrum vulgare, assembly GCA_963555705.1. Classification (NCBI taxonomy): domain Eukaryota; kingdom Viridiplantae; phylum Streptophyta; class Magnoliopsida; order Lamiales; family Oleaceae; genus Ligustrum; species Ligustrum vulgare. The sequence goes on from OY743175.1 coordinate 13,645,350, forward strand.
TCCGTTACTTTCACTTTTTCTCCTCCTCTCCTGTTCTTTCAATGCATCTTGTTTTTGGGTATTTGCGATTTTCATTTTTTGAAAAAAATAATAATAATTTTTTTAATGTTAGATTTAATCCTATATGAATATGAAAAGTTGTTATCTTGCTTTTGGTTTAAGATTTAGCTTCTAACAATAAAACTTACATGTTTTTGTGGGGTGCAAATTGTTTGGTGAATTTACACAAAAGTTTGTATCTTTATTTTGTCTTTTGGGATTATGGATATATATGGTGAACTTTGATTTGAAGTTTTCTTTTAGTTCGGTAGGCAGCTATACATGGCGGCACAATTAATCAGAGAATGGACTTCACTTCAGCAATTTCCTGCAGCTACCCAGGAGAAATTGGTTAATTTGTTGGGGAAATTAAAGAACCAGGTTCAAGTTTTCCCTCGATCCATCTTATTATAATTTCTCAGAATATTGAATAGATATTCGGTCGTGAACTGTGATAGCAAAATGTGGAAGCTTGATACTTACTCCCTGTTTGAGTCCCTATTTTGGAAAATAGATTTTGTAATAATGAATTATTGGAGAACGTGTGGTTAAAAATATTGGAAGTTTCGAGTTATTTGTAAAATTTTTGTTGGGAGGATGTGAAATGAATTTGAGAAAAAAATGATTTTTTAAAGAATGGAGCTCAAAGAAGAGCTTAATTTTGTTTTTGATTATATACTTTCTTTAGGCAGATAAACTTTTTGGGTTAGTGTTTGTTTCCCTGGCCAAAACATGGGTTCCCTTATAGTTATTGACTATGCATACTATGTTCTATATAATTTTAGCCCAGATGCTGTAATGCTTTTTGTAATTTCGTTCGTAGGATGTGAATACATTGACAATCCTTGTAATGGGGAAGGGTGGGGTGGGAAAATCTTCCACACTTAACTCAATTATTGGGGATCGAGTAGTCGCTGTTAGTGCTTTCCAGGTATACATTGTTTTCTCTGTCATTTTAAGAATAAATGCTGGGTCTTTTATTTGATGATGATGCTAGAATAATATTTGAGTATAATATTCTATGATGTCTCAGTCAGAAACTCTAAGACCTGTAATGGTTTCACGCACTCGATCAGGATTTACGCTAAACATTATTGATACCCCAGGGCTCATTGAAGGAGGATATGTCAGTGACCAGATTCTCGAGACCATAAAAAGGTTTGAATCAGTCGCACAATATTGGTTATACGATTTTCAGGTTTCAAATTTGATTAGAATTTTTTCACCCTACTTTTTTGGTTTATTTTATTTGTGCAAATCAATTTCTGTTCAGCTTCCTGGGCAGGTTCCTTTTGAACAAGACAATAGACGTTTTGCTCTACGTGGACCGTTTGGATGCATATAGAGTGGATAATCTGGACAAGCAAGTTGTGAAAGCTATCACAGAGAGTTTTGGCAAAGAAATCTGGCGTAAAGGAGTGGTTGTCCTTACACACGCTCAGCTCTCTCCTCCTGATGGATTGAATTATGATGATTTTGTTTCCAAAAGATCCGAGTCACTTTTGAATTGTGTCCGGGAGGGAGCTCGGATAAGGAAAAAGTATATTCGGGTATGCTTTTAGTTTGTAGTTTTTCTTTATTCCTCCCTTTTGAAGTTGAAGTCTTTTTTGGATGGTCCGCAGTATGAAAAGTAAGGCGTGAGAAATTTTCCTAGTTATGCATATGAGAAGAATATAATTGTTTATTGTTCAAAATCAACGTGATCTTATGAGGCCGATTGTGGAAACTGTCTTTGGATAACTCGTGCACCAAAAGGAACAGTTATTGTCAAACACATTCTCCTATCTTGGTACAGCTAAAATAATGGGCTAGAGGATATGCAACTCTTTTTGTAGACTAAGCTTGTGGCTTTGAAGCTGTAACTGTAGTTTTGAAGTTCTCAACATCAAAACCAGATTCAACTAGGAAAAAACAATTAGTGAATACTTAAAAACCTCCATGTCAAGATAGTCAACACGACAAAATCTGCAACTTTTTTTAGTATATTGAGTTATGCCATCTTGTAGCTTTCCAGCAGCTATTGAGGTTGAGGCAGAAATTTTCAAAAGAAACTTTCCATGAGACTCTCTATTGGATGCCTGAATGTGTTTTTGAGACTTGAAAATTGAAAAATCTCTGTAAGTAATGGAAGCATATTGAATTCATAAAAACTGTGCCAGAAAAAGCACCTGTCATGCATTCTCATGTCCCTCTAGGCACTTCTCGTTTATGGGGAAGTTTCTTATTGTACTAGATAGATTGCAGAATTTTCCAGCTCTAACTTAATAAACTTACCTGTCAGTCATTTTTTCCCCATGTTTGAGGATAAGATGAATATCTACTGGGAAACAAAAATATTTCTGATTCATCTGAGTTTGAGTTTGAGTGATTATGATATATGATGATCGAAAAATATGATAAAATCTTAAAGAGTTACTTTGACAGTGTGCTTTGGTCAAGTTTTGGCAGGCATAGCTGCTCTTCTATTGACTTTTTGATATTTATGCATTATAAAAACTGATGCAAGATCTGGTGTGCATATTGATTATAAGCTGAAATTTTGGAAGGTGCTATATTTAGGTGGGATGGAAAAGGTTGCTTAACTTTTCTGAAAACCTTGGTGACATAAATGAAGCCCATGTTGATCCTTTTGCTGCCTGGCTCACTTCTCATGTGGTTTCTGACTTTTTTAATTGATATATTGCTGAAATGGATAGTCGGGCGCCTCTCTAGATGAGAATGATGAACGTCACCTTTTTACACATTTATATTGATGCATGATTTTGTATTAGTTGGGAGGATGATGCTAGGGAGTCCACTAAAATTTCAATCATCGGTAAATATCTCTCATCCCAACTGAAATGACACAGACAAATATCTGTGAACACACGCTAGTTCCGTGCATGCTTTGGTCTTTCTTCTAAAGGCTGTTAGATTAAATGTTTGGTGGATAATCAATGCTGCAATTGATAAAGCTTGCTAACCTGAGGATGTCTTATTTCTTTGAAGTAAGGAAATGGAGCTCCCCATGACAAACACAGAATACCGGAAATGGATGTCTTAATTCTTTGAAGTGCGGAAATGGTGCTCCCTGAGGATGAACCCATAGGAATTTTGGAGGGTTTGAGTTCACAGTTGTGAGCAAGATTTGTTAAAATTGGATAGTAACAACTGAGGAAATAATCAAAGCATGGGTATCTGTTATGAAAATGTAGTTCAAATATATAAATAAAGTTGAAAAAGTGCGAGAACCGGTCCAAAATATAAGGAACCGGTCCAAAAAGTGCAAAAATCGGACCAAATACAACTGGACGGACCAAATGGTCCGGACCGGACCTAAAGGTCCGGCCAAAATGAAGAACCACGCGATCGCGTGGTTGTTGGTCTGGCGATCGCGTGGTTAAGTGATTTTAGTCACTGCAGAAATTTTTGAGGCATCGCGCGATCGCGTGGTCTAAAAATTTGACCGTTGGAGAATTTTTTCAGAAATTCTCATGCACCTTTTCAACTATTTTTGGCACTCTTTCGTGAAGAGTTGCATGAACAACGATTTGGGATGATAGAATTCTATAAATAGGTATAGTATTCATGATTTTGAACAACCTTTTCAATATACTTTCAATAGTGATTATCATCTAAAAGTCTTGAATTTTATACTTAGAATCTTCAAATTTGCTCTTCTTGTTCCTATTCTCCAAGTTTACCAATTGTGCTATTTGATACTTGGTTTGAGGCTTGAAATTCACTAAAGCAATTTGCTTGAAGGCCCTTTAGCATTCTCAAATCGAGATGGCGCAAATTTCGCTTTTAGGACAGCATTCTTTGCGATTCAAGTCATTTTTGCAATTTTGATTTCTTCTTGATTCTTTGTTTCCAGTTTTGTGTTAACTTCGTTATAGCACATATTTCATTTGAGAAAGGAAATTTCTCAACAATCTAAAAGCGAAAATTTTTGCGATGGCAACCGAAGGAGACACAACCATGGTTACAATCAAGTTGATGAATCAAGATTTAGTTCGCTTGGATCGTTTTGATGGTACCAACTTCACAAGGTGGCAAGACAAAATTAAGTTCCTATTAACGGCGCTGAAAATCTTCTACATCCTTGATCCCAATTTGGAAGACTTGCCCGAACCGTCCGATAAAGATACCGAACAAGCAAGGATTGATCGAAAGAAGCGAGAAGAAGACGAACTTATTTGTCGTGGCCATATCTTGAATGCACTTTCGGATCGTCTCTACGACTTGTACACTAACACTAAATCTGCAAAAGAGATTTGGAATGCACTTGAAAACAAGTACAAAGCCGAAGAGGAAGGAACTACAAAATTCCTTATAACAAGGTACTTTGATTTTAAATTTTTGGAAAACGTTCCCCTATTATCCCAAGTTCATGAATTGCAAGTGATTGTCAATAAATTAAAAGCAGTGAAGATAGAACTTCTGGAATCATTTCAAGTAGGAGCAATTATTGCAAAATTGCCTTCTACTTGGAGAGGATATAGGAAGAAAATTCTTCACAACTCCGAAGACTTTTCAATGGAGCAAATTCAAAAACATCTCCGAATTGAGGAAGAGTCGAGGGCAAGAGATGGGATTGAACATTCCCATGTTGGTACTTCTAAAGCCAATGCCTTAGAGAACAACAAAGTGTCCAAAGTAAATAAGAGAAAGTTTACTAGCAACAACAACAAAAAATTCAAAAAGAAGCCCAAGGGAGAATGCTTTGTATGTGGAAAATTCGGCCACTTTGCGAAAAATTGTCGACATAAAAAACAAAGCAATTTTGGAGGCAAGGTTAATTCCATTGACAAGAATGAAATTATTGCTACTATAAGCGAAGTGAATTCTGTCAAAGGAAAAATTCCGGGATGGTGGTATGATACATGCGCCACCGTTCATGTTTGCTATGACAAGTCCCTATACAAGACCTATCAAGAGATTGATGATGGTTAACAAATTCAAATGGGGAATGAACATTGTTCGAAAGTCATAGGCAAAGGGAATGTTGATCTTCAATTCACATCCGGAAAGGTTGTAACTCTTACAAATGTTTTACATGTGCCGGATATGAATAGAAACCTTGTAAGTGGTGATTTGTTAGGAAAACCGGGCGTGAAATGTATTTTTGAGTCGGGAAAACTTGTATTGTCTCGAAATGGTTTCTTTGTTGGTAAAGGCCATTCCACTAATGGAATGGTCAAATTGTGTACTATTGACAATGCAATTAATAAAATAAATTCTTCTTACTTTGTGTGTTCTTTAGATTTATGGCATGATAGATTAGGACATGTTGGATATTCTACTTTGCATAGAATGATTAGAAATGACATGCTATCTTGTGATTTTACAAAGTATGAAAAATGTGAAATTTGCACTAAGTCCAAAATGATTAAAAAACCTTTTCAAAGTGTAGGAAGATCATTTAATATTCTTGACTTAGTTTATACCGACATTTGTGAACTTAATGGCATGTTAACTAGGGGTGGTAATAAATATTTTATCACTTTCATTGATGATTATTCTAGATTTTGTTATGTTTATCTAATGAAACATAAAAATGAGGCTTTTCATATGTTTAAAGCATATAAAAATGAAGTAGAAAATCAAAAGGATAAAAGGATTAAAATTCTTAGAAGTGATAGAGGCGGTGAATACTTTTCTAAAGAATTTGATATCTTTTGTGAAGAACATGGTATTTTACACCAATGTAGTGCACCTAGAACACCGGAATAAAATGGCCTGGCGGAAAGGAAAAATAGAACCTTAGTTGAGATGATAAATGCTATGCTAACAAGGCCTAAATTGCCTAATTACTTATGGGGTGAGGCATTACTTACCGCGTATCATATACATAATAGAATTCCTTATAAGAAACTTAAAGTTTCACCTTATGAGTTGTGGAAAGGTCGGAAGCCTAACATTGAGTATTTTAAAGTGTGGGGGTGTTTGACTTATTATAAAAACACCAATCCTAGTAGGACAAAACTAAGACCAAGAGGGATCAAGAGTGCCTTTGTTGGATATGCTATAAATAGTAAAGCATATAGGCTACTTGATCTAATATCCAATGTGATTATAGAATTACGAGATGTGGAATTTTTTGAGAATTCATTAAGCGTTGATGATATTCCTCAAAATTCAATAGAAATTCAAAATGAATTTCCGGCTTCTAAATCACTAGAAACATCTACCCAATATGTAATTGAGACTAGTGAACCGCGAAGAAGCAAGAGATCTTGTAAAGAGAAGGTATTAGGACATGATGAGATTGATTCTCAAAGGATCTCCTTTTACTTGGTTGAAGCAAGTAAGGAAGATATAGTAAGAACAATTCCATATGTTCTTCAAATTGATAGTGATCCTAAAACCTATAAAGAAGCAATGACTTCTAGAGATAGCACATTTTGGAAGGATGCTATCAATGATGAAATGGATTCTATAACGTCCAACAATACTTGGAAGATTGTTGATTTACCGGCTGGATGAAAAGCCATTGGTTGCAAGTGGGTATTTCGAAGGAAATACAATACCGATGGTTCGATCCAAACCTATAAAGCAAGATTAGTTGCTAAAGGTTTTCGACAAAAGGAAGGAATTGATTATTTTGACACTTATGCACCGGTGGCTAGGATCACTACTATTAGAATACTATTTGCACTATCGTCTATATTTGATTTACATGTACATCAAATGGATGTGAAGACTGCATTTTTAAATGGAGAATTAGATGAAGAAGTTTACATGGAACAACCGAAAGGTTTTGTTCTTCCGGGTAATGATAATAAAGTTTGTAAACTTATTAAATCGCTATATGGTTTAAAACAAGCTCCTAAAAAATGGCATGAGAAATTTGATAATGCAATTATGTCTTTTGGTTTTTCACATAATGTGGTAGATAAATGTTTATATATTAAAAGTTGTGATAAACTTGTTACATTTGTGTGTTTGTATGTGGATGACATGTTGATTATAAGTAACATGTTGATTATAAGTAATCACATGAATGGCATAAAAGAAACGAAGAGATTTCTATCGTCAACATTCAGTATGAAAGATCTTGGTCAAGTGGATACCATATTGGGTATAAAAGTGATCAAGAATGAGTTGGGGTATGCATTAACCCAATCACATTATATAGAGAATGTGATTGAAAAGTTCAAACATATGAACATTAAAGAGGCAAATACTCCATTTGATTCAAGTATTAAACTTGTAAAGAATGTTGAAAGGGCTATTGGACAAATCGAATATGCGAGTGCAATTGGAAGTCTAATGTATGCAGTTCAATGCACGAGACCGGATATTGCATTTGCCGTGAGTAAACTTAGTAGGTTTACTAGCAATCCAAGTGTTGAGCATTGGAAAGCGATTGGAAGAGTTCTTGGTTATCTAAAGAGAACTAAAAACCTTGGACTTCAATATTCCAAGTTTCCAGCAATATTAGAAGGATATACCGACGTAAGTTGGATATCAAATGCTGGAGAAAATAAATCAACCTCGGGATGGTTGTTTACACTTGGAGGTGGTGCTGTTTCTTGGAGATCAAAGAAACAAACAATTATAACACATTCCATTATGGAATCCGAGTTTGTTGCATTAGCCGAAACTGGAAAGGAAGCAGAATGGCTTAAGGATCTTCTTTATGAAATTCCACTAGATACGAAGAATGAATCTTCAACATCTATACTATGCGATAGTCAAGCCACTCTAGCAAGGGCTTATAATGAAGTCTATAACGGAAAGTCAAGACATATGAGTTTTAGACATGATTATATAAGAAAATTAATAAAGAATGGAGTAATATCACTTACCTATGTGAGGTCAAGTGAAAATTTGGCTGATCCATTCACAAAACCACTTACCAAAGAGTTGGTAAGACAAACATCGAGTAGGATGGGGCTAAAACTCCTATTATAAATTCACCAATGACGGCAACCCTACCTGTCACTACGAAATGAGTAATTCACGGGTTCAAAGGGTAACAACAAGTCATTCGATAAGTGAATTGTTGCAGCACTTAGAAAATTATTTTAAGGCCCTATCCTAAGGATACAAGTGCTGGGGTAACTGTTTGGAGGGTTGAACAAATCTTAAAGAAATTCAGTAATTAGTACAAGTGTTTTTAAAAGTTACTAAGACACTGTAAGAATTTCTCCTATATGAACTTAGAAGTGGTGCCGCTTCAAGGAAAGTTTTGGAGTTACTTTCTGAAAAGTTCGTGAATTCGGATGGGCGCAAGGCCATTAACGCGTCAAAGTAAATTGTGTGGAACGTATTGAGCAAGAATATTCACGTGTGCGATATCGCCGGTAATGTTATAAGGGATAACTGGTTCAAAGCCAAGGCTATCTGGGATCTCGATATTACTTTGCAATATTAGCACTAATATAAGGTTAAAATCGAAAGATACCTTGTTTTATGCGTGACATCGTTTATGATTCTAAGTTGAGTTCATATATTTGAACAAGTGGGGGATTGTTATGAAAATGTTGTTCAAACATATAAATAAAGTTGAAAAAGTGCGAGAACCGGTCCAAAATATAAGGAACCGGTCCAAAAAGTGCAAAAACCGGACCAAATACAACTGGACGGACCAAATGGTCCGGACCGGACCTAAAGGTCCAACCAAAATGAAGAATCACGCGATTGCGTGGTTGTTGGTTCGGAGATCACGTGGTTAAGTGATTTTAGTCACTGCAGAAATTTTTGAGGCATCGCGCGATCGCGTGGTCTAATAATTTGACCGTTGGAGAATTTTTTCAGAAATTCTCATGCACCTTTTCAACTATTTTTGGCATTTTTTCGTGAAGAGTTGTATGAACAACGATTTGGGATGATAGAATTCTATAAATAGGTATAGAATTCATAATTTTGAAAAACCTTTTGATCAATATATTTTCAATAGTGATTATCATCCAAAAGTCTTGAATTTTATACTTAGAATCTTCAAATTTGCTCTTCTTGTTCCTATTCTCCAAGTTTATCAATTGTGCTATTTGATACTTGGTTTGAGACTTGAAATCCGCTAAAGCAATTTGCTTGAAGGCCCTTTAGCATTCTCAAATCGAGAGGACGCAAATTTTGCTTTTAGGACAGCATTCTTTGCGATTCAAGTCATTTTTGCAATTTTGATTTCTTCTTGATTCTTTGTTTCCAGTTTTGTGTTAACTTCGTTATAGCAGATATTTCATTTGAGAAAGGAAATTTCTCAACAGTATCTTAAATTTGAAACAGCTGGGTGGATTTCTTACGTTCATACTCTTCAGACCACTTTACCATTTCTTAGATTCTATAATCAATTTTGGCACTGTATCATTCGAACTTGATATAGAGATTGGATTTCCGTGAATCTCAAATAATATGTATTATTTTTGCTTCTGCTAGGATTTTCCCATTCCCGTTGCTTTGGTTGAGAACAGTGGAAGATGCAACAAGAATGATAATGACGAGAAAGTTAGTTTCTTTTTATAATATTTTGTTATCTTTCTCATGCTTAGTTATAAGTTGACCCTCAACATTTATGTTAAGCTCTGAGATTATTATCTGTTCGAATTGCAGATCCTCCCAACTGGGATTCCATGGATTCCCAACTTGGTTCATACAATTACAGACATTGCCTTAAATGGAGGCAAGAGTATCGTTGTCGACAAAAAGTTGATTGAAGGGCCGAATGCTAATGATAGGGGGAAGTTATTTATCCCTCTCATCTTATTATTTGAGGTAAAATTTTCATGGATGCTCTTATTCTTGAATGGAGAATCATTATTTGAGCAGAGGCTGATTCTCCATTTTTTTCCCCCTTATTGTAACAGTATCTCTTCGTTGTCAAACCGATTCAAAAGTGGATCAAAGACGACATTGCAAGAGAGACTAAACCTTTGTGGGAATGATCAATCATCAATGGGGACCATGGATGGATCTAGCATAAGTCGACGGTGTCCGACCGCTCGTGCTGGATAAAAAAATAAAAAAATAAAAATAAAAATAAAAATAAAAAATTATTTACCTTATAATTTTATTGTCAAATTTTTTCCCCCTTTACCCTTTTAGTGGTCGTTCGTGTTGGATCAAATCAGCTCATGCTGGATCAAATTCCTAGATCCGTTATTGACTCTGTTTTTGCAGGGTCATAATTTTCTTTTTCCTGTGTCATTTACCCTTCTATGAATCTTGTTGAATCTCATTTTCCATCTCTGATACATTGGTGACATCACCTTTCTCCGGCTGTAGAATTTAATTTAATATTATTTCGAGAGCTGTCATTTTTAGTTTTTGTGCAATCCCGACTACTATCCTTCTTCGATTGAATTGTGGAAATGGAACATAGTACTTTTGTTAGTTCTTTTTGGTTGACAGTGATATAAGGATGAGTTCGCCTGCTGTATCAGTCGTATTAGCAAAACTTGTGGAAGCTTACGCACACCAATAAATAAACTAGATACAAAACTTTTGAGAAATATTTTTTATTACAAGATATTGATTTACTAGTATTTACATATCAGCATGGAAGTTGCATTTCACAATGTCTATTCGATAAATATTTGTAAAATTTTAATGTTTTTACATAATAAAAATATAAAATGCATAAAATAATAATATTCTATTACAATAATTATTAAAATTTAAAAAACAGCATAACTAATTCAAATTATTAAAGCTTATTTAGATAGTAAATGTCAATTTATATTTTTAAATAATATATGATCGTAGATTTCAATAATTTTTATAATTTATTATTAATTTCATTGAAAATGCAATTTAAATAATTTTTCCTTTGGTCTCTTGTATTTAACATTTTTTTTTTAAAATTTCTCCAAAATAAAATAAAATAATAATAATAATAATAATAATAATAATAATAATAATAATAATAATAAATAAATAAATAAATCATTTTATAATTCAATATTATCTACACGGATTTAAAAATAACATTAATTTATACAAATTCAAATGAAAATTACATTAATCTACACGAACTTTTATCTTATTCTATTATCATTTTTTTAACATGTACATTTTGGCGAGAAAATGACTTTTAATGTTTTTCTCTTCTCATTTCTACTTTACATATAAATAAAACAAAACAAAGATTTACCTTGTCCGATGCACGGAAGTTGCTTTCTACAATATCTATTTCGATAAGTATTCTTAAAATTTTAATGCTTCTATACAATCAGTACAAATATAAAATGCATAAAATAATAATATTCCATTACAATAATTATTAAAATTTAAAAACAACATAACTAATCCAAATTATTAAAAACTTATTTGGATAATAGATATCAATTTATATTTTTAAATAATAAATGAATGTAGATTTCAATAATTTTTATGAGTTATTGTTAACTTCATTGAAAATGCAAATTTATAAATTTTTTTATTTTGCCTCTTGTATTTAATATTTTTTTTTTCAAATTTCTCAAAAATTAAAACAATTTATAATTCAATATTATTTATACAAATTTAAATACGACATTAATCTATACGAATTCAAATGGAAATCGCATTTATTTACATGGATTTTTATTTTAATTCTCTCACCAGCACACCTCTCACCACCCCCCCACCCCCATCCCAAAAAAAAAAAAAAAAAAAAACCACGTATGGATTTTTGCTGAAAAATGGCTATTATTGCTTATCTCTACCCACTTTTACATTTATATATATAAAGAAAAAATAAAGATATTTTAATTTTTCGTATTATATTTCCTTGCCGTATATCGCCGTTGACCCCAAACCACGTGTACAATCCTGCTCTCCTCATTGTGATGAGAAACCAGTCAAACACACAGGGTACCCTCACATATATGGGGATCCACATGTTATCAGGGATGGAGCCAAGAGATTCTTTCAGGGGAAAATTACATAGAACTTTGTATTTTAAAGATCCAATTCAAAAATCATGTGAAGGAAATATTTTTTTCAAATTTCAGGAGGTAATTAGCATATAATTAATACATAATTAATTAATTATTAAAAGAAAAACAATTAATTAACCTTCCTTCTTTAGAACGCACCACTCTCTCTCAACTGTTCTTCTCTCTATACCTTCTCCCTTTCTCTAGTCCTCCTTCCAGGACGACTATGGCGTGATTGCCACCTTCAAGAGTGACCAGCGGCAAGCCTCACCGGAGGAGAAGGCAACGGGTCTCGGAGATCGCCGCTGCTGCAGGGGCATAGGCGATCTCGCCGCTGGATATCGCTGCTACTAGCAGTGGCGCCGCTGAAGCTGCGATCTCCAGCGGCGAGATCGCCACTAGCAACAGCGAGCGTCGCCGGAGGCCGTCAATGAAAACGCTGTCGTTTTGAATTTGTCCTGAATGGATAATACGTTTCTTCTCTTTGGTAAAGTATTTTCATTATAATCACGGCATTTTGTGTATTTATCACCTTCCATTGTTGTAAAATATAGCACAAATTTATGAATAAACGTTGAGAATCTTGAGCGCTGGTGGTGGTGGTGGTGCTGTTCGGAAATGCAGTGGGTGATGGGCAGTGGTCTAATGTGGTGGAAGTGGTGATGGTGACGGTGCACCGTGTTGCTTCGAGAAATTGGTGGTTGCTGCCGGCGATGGCATCTAGCCGGTGGTAGGTTGGTTTTGGGATTTGGATGGGGTCAGGTGTGTGTGGTGGAGGTTGGGGTTGGGATTGGGATTGGGGTTGGGGTTGGGGTTAGGGTTACGGGTGGGATTGGGATTGGGATTGTGGTGGTGTTTGTAGGTGGGGGTGGGGGTGGGAGATGGGGGTACGAAATGTGATCAATTATTAGGTAATTGTGACAAAAAATATTGACTAATCGTGACCCAAAAAATGAGTAAGTTGTGACTAATAAATAAATAACATGCGACCAATTATTAAGTAATTGTGACCAAAATACTGACTAACTATGACTTTGTGTGAATTGGGACGAGTACTGAATGTGACAGTTTGATTTGTGTCAACCATGACTTTGTGTAACCCTTTTAGTCACAAATGTAACCAGTTTATTAGGTAATTATGATCAAAACATTGATTAAATGTGACTTTGTGCGACTTGAGACGAGTATATGATGTGATCAATTATTAAGTAATTGTGACCAAAATATTCATTAATTGTGACTTTGTGTGAATGATAATAAGTGCTGAGCTGTGACCGAACTATGACCTCGTGTGACCTCATGTGACCTAACTGCGACTTTATGTGATCGAACTAGACCTTCTGTAACCAACTGTGACTTTGAGGGTAAGGTGGGGTGGGTGGCTGGGATTTTTGCAACTAAATTATTAAGTAATTATGATCAAAATATTGACTAATTGTGACTTTATGTTACTTGAGATGAGTTCTAGTAAAAAATGTAACCAATTATATGAGTGATTATTACCAAATGTGACTGTGTGACCATTGGACGTAACCCTTTGAATTAATTTATATGTTAAAAAAATTGATGTGTGAGAGGGTGGGTTGGGTGGGGTGGGATGGGGTGAGGTGGGGTGAGGTGAGGGGGTTGGGGTTGGGTGAATATAGTGTGATTGATTATGTGTAATTGACTAATTGTGACTAATTATTAAGTAACTGTGACCAAAATATTGACTAAATGTGACTTTATATGACATGTGACATGTACAAAATGTGACCAATTATTAATTAATTGTGACCAACATTTTGACTAAATGTGAATTTATGCGACTTGTGACAAATATGGAATATGACCAATTATTAAGTAATTGTGACAAAAAGTATTCACTAAACATGATCAAGAAAATAAGTAAGCTGTGACAAATAAATAAATAATATGTGACCAAATGTTTGATTAATCGTGATTAATCAATTTGCGGATTTCACATCTCAATCTTGTAGACTACAAGAAAAATATTAGGTAATTGTGACAAAAAATATTAACTAATCTTGAAAAATATTAGGTAACTGTGACTTTGCGTGAGTGAACTGCGACCTTGTGTGACAAAACTGTGACTTCATGTGATTGATCTGTGACTGAAATGTGACCTTCTGACCAGACTGTGATTTCATGTGACCTAACAACGACTTTGTGTGAACGAACTGTGACCAACTGGGACTTTTGTGTGATCAACAGTGACCTAACTGTGACCTCGTTTGACCAAACTGTGACTTTGTGTGACCGAAATTTGACCTTGTGTGATCAACTGTGACTTTGGAGGGGTGGGATTTTACAACTAAATTTGCAATTGTGACTCTGTGTGACCTTATGTGACTTAACTGCGATCTTATGTCACCTTACGTGACTGACTGTGATTTTGGGGGTGGGGATGGTGGGGTAGAGGTCAGGTGGGGCTAGAAAAAGTGGAAGAAATCATTTTTTGTGGTGAGGGTAGGGTCGGGGTGGGGTGGGGTCGGGGTCGGAAAAGTAGAAGCAAAAAATCATTTTTTTTTTTGGTGGGGGTAGGGTGGGGAAAAGTAGAAGAAAAAAATCATTTTTTGGAGTGGGGTGGGTGGGTAGTGTGGGGTCTAGGTCGGGTTGTGGGTTCAAAAAAGTAGAAGAAAAAAATTATTTTTTGGGTGGGCGGGTGCTTGGGTGGGGTGGGGTGGGGTGAGATGAGGTGGTTGGGGTGAAGTGTGAAAAAATAGAAGAAAAATATTTTTTTGATGGGGTATGGTGGGTGGCGGGGTGCAGTGCGGTGGGATGGGGTGGGGTGGGACGGTTGGGGGAAGTGTGAAAAAATAAAAGAAAAATCATTTTTTGGGTGGAGTGAGGGTGGTTGGGTGGAGTGTAAAAAATAGAAGAAAAATCATTTTTGGATGGGGGTAGGGTGGGATAGGATGAGACGATTGAGATGAAGTGTGAAAAAATAGAAGAAAAATCATTTTGCGGTGGGGTGGGTTTTGGTGGGGTTGCTAGGGTGGGGTGTGGTGGGTTTGTTAGGGTGGGGTGTGAAAATATAGAAGAAAAATCATATTTGGGTGGGTTAGGATGGGGGTGAGTGGCGAGGTAGGGTCGGGGTGGGGAAAATTCGGAGAAAAAAATTAATTTTGGGTGGGGTGTGGTGGGGGTGTGGTGGGGTTGAGGATGGGTGGCAGGGTAAGGTCTGGGCGAGTCGTGAAAATGTAGTAAAAAAATCATTTTGAATGAGGTGGGTTGAGGTAGGGTCTGGGGCGAGGCTGGTGGGGAAGTAAAAAATTAGAAGAAAAAAAATTAATTTTGGGTGAGGTGGGTGGGGTTGGGTAGGGTAGGGTAGGGTGGTGTGTGGTGGTGGGTGGGTGTGATGGGATGGGACTAGTGGGTGGGTGGGGGGGAGAAAAAAATAGAAGTAACATCATTTTTGTGGTGTGGTGTGGTGTGGTGGGGTTGGTGGGTGAGTGAGTTGTGGCGGGGTGGTTGGGTGCGTGGGTGGGTGGGGTTGGGGAGGAGTGTTGGGTGGGGTGGGTAAGGTGGTGTGGGGGGTGGGGGTGAGTGTGGAAAAGTAGAAGGAAAAAAGTTATTTTATGGGGTGGGGTGGGGTGGGTGCCGGTTGGGGTGGGGTGGGTCGGGTACCGGGGGTGGGTCGGGTCGGGTGGGGTGGGGTGGGTGTCGAGGTGGGTGGAGGGTTGGATTGGGATGGAGGGGTTGTGGATTAGGTATTGTTTTTATTTTATTATTTAATATTATACCTTTGTTTGACAACTCATTATAATTATTATAATATTGTATTAATTAATTAACATATTAAGACCTGATTTTTACAAAAAAAATTTAAGTTTGTTATGTTTAAAAAGTGAAAGTTTTAGTTGTATAGTTATGTATTTTTCCCTTCTTTCAGCTTGGGGGGAAATTAATCGAGGTGAGAAGAAAGGGGCTTAAGGGGGTTGGGCCGTTGGGGGTAGCACTACAGAAATTTTTTTCTTGAGAAAAATATATGGTTAAAAACGAATTTAAGGAAAAAATTGAAAAAAGTGGTGAGAGCAAAAATGTGCATTTGGTCTACTGTTTTCAAGCCGTTTTCATTTTTGAAAAACTTTGAATACGTGTTTAGTCACTCATTTCCAAAAATGCACTTCTTAAATTACGATTAAACTTATGATATAAAACTCAAAATGCATTTTTGACATTTTGTTTTTTATGAATGAAAATTCTGAAACACAATAAAAAAAAATGAAAAACAAGCATTTGAATAAAAATTAAATAAAAATTTAAAGTTATAAAATATAAAATTCGAATAAAAAAATCGAAAACCTGTTTTCTAATTTTTTCTTTGAGAAATAATTTTTCTAAATGACAAATCAGACGCTTTTTGAGCAATCTTAAAACACACCTTAAAAACATAAATCCGAAAACTAAGACAAACATGTGCATCGTAGAAAATCCCATAGTCAATTGTTCATTTCACATATCTTAAAATTCTTTTCTCTCTCCCAATGATTTGAGCAAGGTTTCTCCATGAACCCACTAATAAAACTCACTAAGAACATAATACTAGGTCTAGTGGCTGTGAGATACATAAAATTTTCAATTAAACTTTGAAACATGAATGGATTCACGAGCGTTCCTTCACCTTCCTTAGAGACTTACAACAATAAATCCACCTTTAGAATTTCTTTTAATATGAAGTGTGTGCTCAAATGGACATCTTTCAAAATCAAAATTCACAAAATAATCATGAATTCGTCCATACCATGCATGAGGCAATTGCTTTAACTCATATAATGTCTTATTAAGCTTGAAAACTTTATCTACTCACCCTTTTTGATAATCTAGGTGGTTGCTCAAGACAAATTTCTTCTTGAAGAAATCTGTTCAAAAAAGCTGATATCACATCCATTTGAAATAACTTCTAACTGTTCTGAGCCGTAAGAAAGATAATCAATTGTAGAAATAGGAGCAAATATCTTGTTGAAGTCTTCAACTTCTTTTTGCTTTTATCCCTTTGCAATTAATCTTGCTTTATATTTGTTGATGCAACCATGGCCGGACCTGCCTAGAGGCAGGTGAGGCCATGGTTTCAGGGCCCATATTATTTTTGGGCCCTTTTTTTTCCTTCAGTTTTTCCTTTAAAATTTTTTTTTCGGGGGCGCTGCCCTCGAACCCCCGTAAAGCTCAGGGCCTATATCTCGAAAAACAACTGTTTGTTTCAGCTCTACAAAATCACAGGAACGGCTCTGGATGCAACCATTCCATTTGTTCATTGTTTTGAACAACCATTTTACACCAATTAGAGATTTGTGTGAAGGTAAAATAGTGAGCTCTCACGTATCATTTTTTTTTTTTTTTTTTTTGTTGCATTGATTTCTTCATTCACGGCTTAAATCCACTTTTTTTTTTTTCTTTTTTCTTTTGATGCTTCTTCATATGTAAATGGATCTTCATTGCAAAGAAAACAAAAAATATTTGAATTGCTCAATTCATTTCTTCATCTTGCACATAAATTTCTCTTAAAATTTTTGTCCTTCTTCGAGTAGTTGATGACGAATTTTGAGAAGATTCATTTCTTCGATCAACCTCATGTTGTGATGATTGATATTCATTCTCTTCAAAATCAAGAATCGGCCAACTCTCATCAAAACGATCATCTCTACTAATCACATTTTTCTTTGTCTTCGAATTGAAATAGCTTATAAGCCTTAGTCATTTCACTGCAGCCAATGAAGATGCATTTTTTAGATTTTTCATCAAGCTTAGTTCTCAAAGAATCTCGAATATGTGAAAAACCAAGACAATCAAATGTTCTCAAGCAAGACAATCAAATGTTCTCAAGTGATGAGCAATTGGTTTCTTTCTATACCGAACCTCACTTCGAATAGAAGTGCTGAAGATCTTAGAAGGTGATATGTTGATTAAGCAAATGGCACATGAAATTGCTTCAGGCCAAAATTCAGCAGGCATATTTTTCTTGTTCATCATACATCTAGCCATTTCCATAGTCGTTCTATTTTTCTGTTCGGTCACCATTTTGTTTTGGTGAATACCAAACTGTTTATTAATGTCTAATGCCATATTCTCGACAAAATTATTCAAATGAAATTGATAAACTACTCTTCTCGTTGATCGCTTCTCAGGACAACCTGAAAATTTCTCAACTTAAACTTTGAAGTCCTTGAAATAGGAAAGAGCTTCGAATTTTTCCTAGAAAAAATAAACCCAATTTGTTCTGATTTATAATGAACGAATTGCAAAAATATTGGTTACTTCCAAGAGATGGAACTCGAATTGGACCACAAAGATCAGTGTGAACAAGGTGTATGTAAAAATATTAGAGAATCAACTTAAATCAAACCAAAATCGAATGCCCGTGTTTACACAGTTTCCTTAAATTGAATTCACCGTCTCACTGAGTGCAAGAGGTTTAAACCAGAGTTAGATTCCCAGGATACAGTGGGTTGTCGATTTACGTTGCACTACGTTAACTGCCTACAAATTAGTTGTGTCTATCTCTCAAAGAAATATAGCAAATGAGGAAAAAGAACAAAATCGAAACTGCTGTAAATGATGGAGGAGGAAGCTGAATTTTTGTTTTTTACCTTGTGTTTGTTGTTGTAATTTCAACCAAGAAGAGGTGAGCTTTATATAGGTTACCAACTTTGATTTCCATTTAACCACAACATTAATTTCCATTTAACTGCTGCCTTTTAATTTCCAATACCATTGAGACTTGAGTTTTCATTCACCCAAAATTTAAAGACCAGAAACTGATGAAATAACCAAAATGAAACTGATGAAGTGATTGATAAAATTAACTGGTAATTTTTTTAACAATCCTCCACGTGAATGAAAATTTGCAGAAACCAGAGACTTAAGAGAGGAAAGAGAGAGTAAAATGAATCAATCCTGCATAGGATATGTATCATTTAGCTTTGAACATTCCCTTGTGAAACCTATTACGTATTACTAGCAAACCAGTGGATCTGATATCTTAAATTGTTTCACCATTTGTGTAAACTAAGACAATAGACCTCACGCAGGACCATTATAGAGACAACATAGTTCTCAAAGTTGTGTTCTTTTTGGCCATGAAACACGTCGACTGGTTCTGCAAGTGTTTGTTCAAGGATGTAGCCTTCCCAATCCTTATAGAAGCAGCCCCATTTCACACTCACATAGGTGACCTCTTAACTCAGCGCTTCATAACAACGCTTAAGAGTTATTAAAAGTGTTGCTGAACCTGCATCTTTCAATCACTGTGAACACCATAGGAATGATCAGAAAGAGAACCTTCTCAGTGATTTACATAGATATACATGATTTTGTTATCCCTTTGAACCCAGATAATGGGATCTCCATTCAGCTACGTTGGGTTTCCACCATGATATCTTTCAACATCATAAGCTGCAAGCCCATTCCCCTTGATGCTTTTTCAACTAACTCATGGGTTAACCATTTTGTTAATGGATCTACAATATTATTCGTTGATTTCACGTAGTCCAGAGTGATAATACCTTGTGAGAGTAGTTTTCGGATACTATGTCGTCTTCGAATATGTCGAGACTTACCATTATACATATTGTTTTATGCCATTCCAATTGCTGATTGATTATCGCAATAAACGCAAATTACAGGCACAGGCTTTGACCATCTTGTAATATCCTCAACAAACTGGCGAAGTCACTCTACTTCCTCAATTGCTTTATCCAACGCTATAAATTTTGATTCCATTATAGATCTTGTAATGTAAGTTTGTTTGGAAGATTTCTAAGGGACAACTACACCACCAAGAGTGAAGACATATCCGCTAGTAGACTTGGAGTTTGACATATTTGATATCCAAATTACTTCAGCATACTCTTCGATTATTGCAGGGTATCTAGAATAATGCAGTACAAAATCACGTGTACCTCAAATAATGTAACACCCTGAAAATGGCTTTCCGGTAGATAGGACCCGGGTCTCGTGTAGCGACTCAATCTACTAACTGAGTATGTTATATCTGGTCTTGTACAAGTCATTAAATACATTAAAATCCCTATTATCCGAAAATATTCTAACCGTGACACACCATCACTAGTATTCTTGAATAAATGGAGACTCAAATCAAGTGGAGTCCTGGCCAAAGTGGTATCTGACTTGTTGAACTTATCTAGTATCTTATCAATGTAATGAGATTGAGATAACACAAGTCCATTTGGTGTTCGAGTAATTTTTACTCCCAAAATGACATCCGCGAGACTCATGTCTTTCATGTTAAACTTTGAGTTTAACATATTCTTAGTGGCTTTGATAATCTTATCAGAACTGTTGACAAATGAGCATGTCTCGACGTACAAACACAATATGACATATCCATCATTAGTGTCTTTGAAATATACACACTTGTCGTACTCGTTGATTCTAAAGCCACTAGAAAGCATAGCATTATCAAACTTCTCACGTCATTATTTTGGTGCTGGCTTTAAACCATAAAGTGATTTAACCAATTTGCAAACTTTCCTTTTATGACCTGGAGCAGAAAACCCCTCTGGTTGCTCCATGTAGATTTCTTCATTTAAATCTCCATTCAGGAAAGCTGTTTTTACATCCATCTAATGTGTTTCAAGATTTTGCAAAACTACAATAACAATTATCATTCAGATAGAAGTTATTCTCAACACAGTAGAATAAGTATTAAAGTAATATAAGTCTTCCTTTTGCTTATAACCTTTGATTATTAGCCCAGCTTTATATTTATCAACGGAACCATCCGCTTTCATTTTCTTCTTGAAGATCTACTTGTAGCCCAAATGCTTACAGCTCGGTGGAAGATCTACTAATTCTCAGGTATGATTTTGTAGGATAGAATCGATTTCACTCTTGATGGCTTCTTTCCACAGATGACCATCTGGGGAGGATATAGCTTCTTTATATCTTTGAGGATCATTCTCCAACAAATATGTGAAAAAATCAAGGCCAAACGTATTGGAAGTTTTGGTCCTTTTGCTCCGTCTAGGCTCATCTTTGCCTTCTTCAACTGGATCTTTACTACTGCTAGAGACAGAAGATTCCATAGTCCGTTTAATAGGAGTTAACTGTTTAGGAGATTTACAAGGAAATATATTCTCAAAGAATTGTGCATTCCTAGACTCCATAATCGTGTTCGGGTGAATATCAGGTATATTCGAATAATGTACAAGAACTCTATATGCACTACTATTTTGTGCATAACCAATGAACACACAATCAATTATCTTAGGCCCAATCCTGACCTTCTTAAGAGAAGGCACCGCGACCTCAAGGCTTACGACCTGCCCAAAGTTCACATGGAGTCTTTATCCATATTCATTCTTAACACTTTATTCAAAATGTAGTTTGCAGAAAGAATAGCTTTTGTAACGATCGAGAATTTTCAAATTAAATAAATATTTTATTCTCGAAAAAAAACGTGTCGTTATAATTTTTCTCATTTTCAAAATTTAAGTGTATTCGTCTAGCCAAGTCAACTATTTTCGAGTCAATGAAATAAATTTTAAGTCCAAACCGATTTTTTTTAGCCAAAAATTTATTATTTTAAACGCAAATTATTTTTAAGTCCAAATCTGAAATTATTTTTCTATCCAATTTATTTTAGCTCAATTCTTATCATTTAAGGAGTGATATAGTACATGAAACTCTAAACGAATCGTTATTCCTATATTCCAACTTATCACAATTTCATCCTAATTATAACACTTTCCAACCCTTTTCTATTCTAACTAAAACACTTTCTATCAATATTTATACCCTATACTCCACCTATAGTTCACGACACAATCAAGCAAGCAGAAAACTCAGGTATGATTTTCATTCCTCAACCAATTTCTGCTTTCAAATTACCATGTCCAAACCATCAGCCACAATCCACCAAAATCATAGTCGAAGCCACAGCCACAATCAACACTATTGACCAAACCGCCAAATTTCACAACCACAAGAAGTATTCACTGGCTTCTTCACCAGAAAACTCTCTCACAGCAACTCCAACACCACAGCCGAACCATGAACCAGTACAACATCAAAACTCCATAGCTGAAACCGACCACCAACGCCAGTACTGTTCGAACCTCAATCTCAGCCATTGTCTTGACCAACAAAGTCGCCACTACCAAAAGCACACGCACCACCACCAAAACTGCCCAACTTGAAAGTCACCTCCCATCGTCGACCAAAATTGCACCACAGCTCTACCGTCATCACCAAACGGACATCACCACTGCCACAGCCACTGTCGACCGCACAACCCTTCATCACCACTGCCCAACCCAAATCAACATTCCAAATCGAAAACCAAAAACAAAACCAAGAAATAAATTAATCCCAATACCTTACCTCGATCTTCGACCACTTCGACCGGATTAATCACCGGAAAACTTCCAAACCCAAACCTCTCAGTTTCGGTTTTGACACCCAAGAGCAAGCCCACTTCATATCTTTCCATACCCACACCACTTCGACCTCCACCTCGCGAAGGTGGCACCGCCGCCGACCATCGGCTTGAAACTGGAGAAGGCGCCGTCCATCGCCCGACCTCCGCCTCTCTCTCTCTCCTTCCTCCTCTGTTTCGGGCCGAGTGAGAGAGAGAGAGAGAGAATTGTATTGTTTTAAAAATGGATTTTTTTACAAAAATTGCCCTTTTGTCTCCAACTTTTAAAAATTATTTATTTAAGTCCTTAAGTTTATGAAAATCCTACTTCAGCCCCAAAACTTTTCAAATTCAACTTTGTTAAATTTCAAATTAGTCCTTAATCTTTTGAATTCATTTTAAAACATTTAATTCCCAAAATACTAATTTAAGATTTATTTCCGTTTGGCTAGACGAGTTCGCGAGAATAGTTTAAAGCACTTCGGCTTCACATCCAGTTCAATTTTCAGAAAATTTCAAGACTTTGAGGTGGGGTTTACATTAAAGCAATTGTTGTTATTTTGTCCATGTTATTTCTTGATGTGTGATTTTAATTGTGATATAATGCTTCCATGGTTTCAAAAAGGTTGCCAGGGACCGTAAATAGGTCCGAGATCGAAAGAGGGTCCTTGGGTCGCCCACAGTGCACAATTTTAATTAGCGCTAATAACATGTTGTCAGGGATCGTACATAGGTCCGGGATCGAAAGTGGGTCCTTGGGGTTGCCCCAAAGTACACAAAGCTATAGAAAATGATTTTTAGGCATGATATTCATAATTGGATTTGCCTGTTTGGATTTAACTTGGACTGATTGCTGTATCTCCACTGAGTATAATTCATTATGCTCACTCCACTTTTTCCACCCTTCCAGGTTAAGAAGCTCGGCGATGCATGACAATGAGCGGGGCGATCTTGGAACTTAAATGGCAATCCATTTTAAATTTTAAATTTTATTTTAAAACATTATTCTAGGAATCTTTTTCTATTTGTCAAATTTATTTCTAATCTTATTATTTTGTAAGTTTGATGATTTGTTCATTATGTTTGATATTAAAAATCAAATTATTTCAATCGAATACGCTTCCGCATCTTATTTCTGGTTGTTATTGTTTCAGAAAAAAATATTACGTATTTGTCGTCTATTGAAAATTGTTATTTAAACGAAATTTGGGCTTCAGTAGCGCTCCGAGTTAACAGAATTTGGGGCGTTACAGCTTTTCCCCTCATGTTCTGTGGTAATCCAGAACTAATCAACATACTAGTTATCATTTCTTTTAAAGCTCTATTCTTACGCTAAGCAAATCCGTTTTGCTGAGGTGAATAAGGTGGAGTAGTTTGATGAATTATTCCATGTTTAACACAAAATTCACCAAATGGTGATTCATGTTCACCACCACGGTCACTTCGTAGCACCTTTATTCTTTTATAAGTTGATTTTCAACTTCATTTTTATAAAGAATGAATTTATCGATAGCTTCGTCTTTACTTTTAAGCAAGTACACATAGCAATATCTCGTGCTATTGTCGACAAAAGTAATAAAGTACTTATTGCCTCCTCTTGTCTGGAAAAAATTCAAGTCACACACATCACTGTGGACTAGTCTCATTGGCTCGGTACTTCTTTCAATGCTATGAAATGAAGTCCTTGTAAGTTTAGCCTCAACGCAGGTTTCACATTTATGATTTGAATCAATTTGGAACCTAGGAAAGTGATTTAGTTTGCTTAGTCATGCATTGTAATTTACGTGACCTAATCTACCATACCACAGATCAGGAGACTCAAGCAAGTAAATAGGAGTTTTCTCATTATTCATAACAGTTGGGGTTGCAACAATTACATTCAATTTAAATAGGGCATTAGTCATATAGCATTTCCCAACATAAACTCCTATTTTGGTAATCATCGGCTTATCGGCCTCAATGACCATGCGAAAACCATTCTTGATCGGAAGAGACCCAAAGACCAGATTCTTGTGAACCTCTGGCACGTAAAACAAGTCAGAGTAAGCTCTCTTCCAGAGGTCATCTTCAGGATCAACTTTCCTTTACCACTGTAACGCCCCGAGTTCCGAGGAGCGCGGGAACGTCACTTTTCTAAATTCTTGAATAAACTTTGTTGCGAAAAATGACTAAATATTAAATATCGCATTTATTGAATAAAAGTTTAGCGATAATTTAAATGGAATAAGTAATTTCGTACAAATTTATAAAAATGAAAGTTATTGATAAAATGAAATAATTATTTCAAAGTTCACGACTTTTAAAAAAATATCAATTTGTAATTTTCCGTCATTGCCCATCACTCGCCACCGTCTCCGAAATCTGCAAAAGTTGTTAAAATAACGGGTTGAGCATTTCAAAATGAAATACTCAGTAGACTCATCGCCAATAATTAATCTACAAGATAATTGGACAAGAAATTATGCAAATAATGTAGTGACATTCTTTTCTTATTCATAGGCATCACATAATGAACGTAAATGAACACATTCTTTTCTTTTCTTGGCTAGCAGATAAGTTATGCCCAACATAACATAATTCTTTATCTCAAAAGAGATATTCTTTTCTTTATCTCAAAAAGAGATATTCTTTTCTCATGCAATTAAGCATAAAATCGCACAAATCCACATAACACATGCAATTATAATATAAATCAATTAGTGGGGGCGAGTCTACCTTAAATCCGACGAGTGCAAAGTTGAGCGGGAAATGACTTCAATCTTTCAAATCTCCGTACGCTTCGTCTAGCCCATATGTTACATTAGTCTTTAGAAATTTATAGTTTATTACAATTTGAGGATTGAAATTGATGATTTGAAAGTTGAGGGACTAAAATGAATACTTTTGAAAGTTGAGGGACTAAAATGAATACTTTGAAAGTTGAGGTTTTATAATCAAATGAATTAAATCGACAGGGACTGAAATAAACGGTTCATAAATCTTGAGACTAAAATAACAATTTTTGAAACTTAAAGTAAGATTTAAAATATTTAAAACTATAGGGACTGATCTTTAAAACATAATAAGACTAGGGACTGAATTAAATCATTTTGCAAACTTAGGGACCAAAATGAAATTTTCAAAAATTAAAATATTTAAAACCTATCACTACTCTCTCCCCCATTTCAGGCAGAGAAAAGCGAGAGAAAAGAGAGAGCGAAGTGCGAGTTTCGCGTCCTTGTCAGGTGGTGATTCGCCGGAGAACTGTCGGAGCAGAGAGGCGGCGAGCTGTGGTCAAGATGAGTTCAGGTCTTGTGGAACTTTTGGTGTCTTGTGGTGTGAGATTGGCGCCAAACCGAGGTAAACACGAGGCTTAAGGTGGGGCGATTTTCGGCGAAAAACAGGTGAATATGGGTCCGGAGGTCAAGGTAAAGTTTCTAGTCTTCTCCTATTTCTGGGTTTTGGGTTTGATTTTGGTTGATTTACTAAGGATTTGGAGAGGGCAGGGGAGGAGTGTGGTTGGTGGTTGATTCGAAAATGGTAGTGGTTGGCTGCCTGCAGTGGTGGCTGTGAGACGGTGATGATGATGATTGGTGTTTGGGTTTGATTGGGCAGTGGCGGTTTCTTGGAGGTGGCGGTTTGGTAGTGGTTTGTTGGTTGTTGGTGGTTGGTGGCAGCGGTGGCTTTGCAGTGGTTCAGTTGGTGATGAAGGTGACTATGGTGGTAAGGTTGCGATGAGGCAGGTTTGGGAAATGCTTGGTGATGGAGAAGGTGGCGGTGTATGTGGTGGATTTGAAGTTGCGATTTGCAGTTGGTTTTGATAATGGTAGAGGTGATGATTGCAGTTTTTGGCTATGGTGAGGTGCAGATTGGTTTTCAGATTGATGTAGATGATTGGCATTGAGTTGGGAACTGTGGATACTGCTTTTGGTGGTGGTGATCGATCTTGGAAGGAAGCAGAGTGGTTCAGTGAAGGGCTGCAAACGGTGGATGTGGCAGGTGATGAGGTCTGGGAGGCTGGAAGTGATGCTGGGGATGGAGATGGGCGTGCAGAGGACTGGTGGTTGGGTTGTGCGTGAAGTGGTCTGATTCCGGTTAGTTTGACAGAAATGGGCGGTGACTGCTTTGGTTTCGACAGTGGCGTGTTGCGGTTGGAGGTTCGACGAAGTTGTGTGACGGTGAAGGTGATGATACAGATTGGTTCGACTGGAGCTTGGTGGTTGGTAGCTTGATGGTGTTGATGGTGATTGTCTAGACGGTGAAATTTCGAATGTTTGGGTGAAGGTTTGATAGTGGTTTACAGTAGGTAGTGGCTTGAAGCCATATTTTGCAGGCTGTGTTTCGAGTTGTGTGATGAAGGTTGGTGATGAATGGAGGTTGTTGATGCATTGATATGGTGAAGCTGGTGACAAGAAAACTGAAATGGTGCTCGATTTGTGGAAGTTGTGGTTGGGTGATGAAAGTGGAGGTGGGAGGAAGGTTACTTAAATTGAAGAAGTGATGGGAAAAGAAGAGAAAAAAATTGATCAATGGAAGACATCATGATTGTTTGATATGGAATGATGATGGAATTGTGTAAAGATTAGTTGGAAATGCTTTGGTGATTGTATAATGAGGTGGAAAGAAGAATAAAGAAAGAATGAGCAAATGTGGGGGACAAATTTGGTGTTGTGAACGTGAGTTGTGATGGGGAAGAAGATGAATATATTTATTGATTAGGTATTATAGAATAGAATAGTGGAGAATTAGGTGGAATATGAAATGAAAAATGGTGTAAAATTCTTTACACAAAATGATGATGTTTTGGTGTAAAGATTTGTTGCCTTGGTGGAAAGAAGAAAACATATGGAGAAAATTTTGTTTAATTAGGTAGGATTAAATTTAGGATAATTTACTAAAAATTAGACTAACTTCGATTTGGAAATGTATTTAAAACTGATATATTTTGGACTGAAAATAAATTTGAGAATAAATAAATTTTGAGATAAAATTGAATTACGTATTTTGGACTTAAAATAATTTAATAAGGAAAATTGAGATATTTTAATAAATTTGAAATTTAAAATGATTTTGAAAATAATACTTTGAATAAATAATTAAAATAATATAATTTTAGAAATTCGGAAAATTTAATTAAAATCGAATGGATTTAACATTTCTCGACTTAGCTAGACGAACGCGTCGCGGCGTTAACTTAATAAAAATGGGTGAGATAGCAGTGACAACGATTTTAAAATAATTATTAAATGCGTAAAAATTCTTGGTCGCTACAACCAAGCACTTTAGATGTTGCAGAGTTTCCCATGAACAACTTTTCACGATTCGTAACTGATGCCAAAGTAGTGAACATGCTCCTATTGGAGCATATATGACAAGTGGGTCCAGCTACCACTCCTTTGGGTTAGATCCCACCAGGTTAACCTCACTAATCACCTCGTAAGGTTTAGGTCAGACATGTCTTTTGAGAGATGATCTCTCACATTTCCAACCATATTAGCCTGAGGGCGCTGCTTGTTATCCCTCCGCGGCTGACGGAAATTTGCTAATCGATGCCCAACTTTATCACTGTTGAAGCACTTTCCATTGAACTAGAACTTAGCCTTCTTTCCTACCCCACTTGTAGGCTTCAACTGAGACTCTTTGGTAGCCAGTTTTTTATCTTCTTACCACTACCCTATTTGGCTTTAAATGATTGACCTTTCTTAGTACTAGAACATTGGCCGTGCTCCAATACATTAGCATTCTCAGAGTAAGAATCCTCTAACTTAAGTTCAGGCCGTTTGTTATCCTCCTCAATGGGCAGCTTGATAATTAAATCCTCGAAAGACATCTCTTTCCTCTTATGCTACAAATAGCTTTTAAAAGCCTTCCACTGAGGAGGTAGCTTGTGAATAACAGTAGCCACCTGCAGAGATTCTGACATGATAAGACCCTTAGCATGCATTTCTTGCAAAAGCAATTGGAACTCTTGCACTTGGCTCACTATGGAACGTGAATCAACCATTTCGAAGTCCATGCACCGACTGACAAAGAATTTCTTAGACCCAGTATCCTCGGTCTTGTACTTCTTTTCTAAGGACTCCTAAAATTCCATAGCAGACTTCTTTACCATATACATGTGATACAGAGAATTCTGTAGGCCATCAAGGACATAGTTGCGACAAAAAAAAAAAATAGCACTTCTCCATGCATCCCAAGCCCCACACCTATGCATATCAGCGTTGTTTTCAGGCACGACAGGGGCATCATCGATGAGGAAACGTGCAAGGCCGATAGTAAGATAAAAAATCATCTTATTCTGTCATGTCTTAAAATCAGTCCCAGCAAATTTATCCGGATGAATTGCATGATTCATCGAAAATGTAGATGGAAACGATGGCTAAGGTACCAAGGCTGTAGCCCTAGGCATTGGCATAGGTGTTGTGCCAAACTGCATTGTCGAGGCCGCAGCCGTAGGCAAAGCGGGGTTCACTCCAACATGAGGAATCCCTCCACCAATTATCTCGTCAACGGGAGGAATGCCAGTACCTTCATTGGGCTCGTCAGTTCCTGTTTCATCCTTCGTTGGGCTTGTCAGTTCCAATATTATCTCATCCCGATTTAGTAGCTTCGTTGACACTACAAAGTGCCGACCTAATAAATAATGACCCCATTTTTGCATAGCAAATATGATTGCCATCAATTCACGCTCGTATACTGAATTTTTCCTTGCATAATGTAGTAATACCCGGCTAAAATATGCTAGGGTTGTTGATCTTGTATTAATACCACTCCTAACCCATGTCCTGATGCGTCTGTTTCCACCACAAACTCTTTTGAGAAATTAGGTAATGTGAGGAGTTGAACTTCTGTGATGACTGCTTTTAGTATCGAAAAAAGCTTCTTCTGCCCTTTCATTCCACAAAAAATCCATCATTTTTCAACACATCTATCAATGGTCAAGCAATTTTGGCATATCCTGCTACAAATCGTCTGTAATAACCTGTAAGCCCCAGAAAAATCGCGGAGTTCTCTAAGGGTGTGAGAAACGGGCCAGCTAATAATAGCCTCAGTTTTAGTTCTATCCCCAGCCACACGCTCTTCGAATACAATGTAGCTGAGTTACTCAAGTTGTAGTTGTCCGAACAAGCATTTATTTTCGTTAACATACAATCAATGCTCATTTAAACACCCAAAACGACACATAGATGACGATTATCAATCGAGCTATTGTAAACTAATATATCTTCGAAGAAGACAAATACAAACTTCCTCAAGTAATGCTTAAAAATGTCATTCATCAAATACTGAAGAGTTGTTAGGGCATTAGTGATAGGATTCGAGATGCGCGGAATTAAACGCCGGAAAGTTCCGGACACAGGTTGTTATGGATGGTGGAATCTTGAATCGATATTCACGACGCGAGGATCGACGATGCGGAATAAAGAACCAAGATTTGCGAAACGCCACAAGGATTTGTCCAATCTCCCTTATAAGTTTCTGGTTTTGAACGCCACAAATACTCTCGCGAATATTTGATAAGTTCTGGATGAACGCCACAAGATAATCAATCTTGATAAGTTCGGGTTTGTAATGTGAATCCACACATTAAACAATTGAAAAACATTCAATCTCTTTTATTCAAATTCAAAGTCTCTCTAATACAATAAATGGAAAAGACTATAAATAAGCAAACTAAAACCCTAGCAAAATCTTAACTGGCTCAAAATAGAGTTCTAATTAAAGTAAAATAGTTAAATAAAGAAAATGAAACACGATAATTAAAAATCTCGCAAATCTGATTCGCTAGCTATTTACGGCCATGAAGAATCCAGTTACGGTCGTAAATGATTCTCTGATCCAAAATTGATATTGCAGTTATGGCCGTGGCACATTTGATTACGGCCGTGAATGTCATGCCTTTGAATGGTTACGGCCATAAGTGTTACTTTGAAATTCCACATTTTAACCAGCGACTTGATTACAGCCGTGATAATCTTGACATTACGGTCGTAAGAACAAAACTGATCATTTTTGCCTCATTTTTGCACCAATTTGGCTTGAATTGTAGATTTTTCTGTCAAACCTGCTATGATTTCTATCATCGGGGTTCCGGATCGTATCATACCCTCCTTCTTTAGGATGATTAATCCCGAATAATAGCTTTGTTCCTGTTGTTTCACTTCACCTCTTGGATCAAACGGAAAATTTCTCTTGCCATTGCACATGATCAACCAAAAATATTCTGCAACGGGGGTCACGTGAATGACTTGAAGTTGAAACACCTTTGGACATTGGTGGGTTTGCCCAAATTTCCACGTACCATTAACTTGCAAGCAGTGGCAGAGCCAACCGAGAAGTCCAGGTAGAGCGTTGATCGTTGACCTCGTCGGTCGTTGACCGTTGACCGACTAACATGAACGATGGCAGTAGCGAGATTGTGAATATTATTTAATGAAATAATATTTAAAAATGAATAAATAGATATAAGAATAAAAAGTTGTAATTAAATATATGAACATATAATCCAATACAAACCAAAATAGATGCAAAATACATGATAATGACATCAGTTGGTATTCGTTGGCTCGGACAACTGCATTCTTCGGGGTCTGATATTTTGGAAACGCTGCAATATTGCCTCATTCTCAATATTTTTAAAAATGTCTTGCTCCGTGTATACAACCAAATTGTCATTCAACCATTTATCTCCCATTTTGTTGCGCAAATCACTCTTGATTAAATTCATTGCGGAGAATGCTCTTTCAACATATGCAGTTGCAACAAGTAATATCAAAGTCAATGTAATGAGCCTATAAACCAATGGAAAATAACAAGAATTCCCCGCTTCAACCAACTTCTTAGCTATGCATGATATACTGTTGAGATTAAAGAAAACATTCTCCATTGTGACAAGTATAAAAAACTTGTCAAGTTCGGGTCTAAGTAATAACAACTCTTCAGCGTTGAAGTCTGAAGGATAGAACTCAGCAAGCCGTAGCAATTTAGCAGTATCAAAGGCTGCAAATGAATCTTTTGGACTCAAACATGAAATGCAGATAAGGAGCTCAGTAGTTTTCTCTGGAAAACGATCGTTCAACTCTTGCAAAATTGAGTCTATAACATGACAGTACAAATCAACATAAAAACGATGATAATACGTCACCTGCTGAGCAACTCTACGTCTTGTTGATCGACCTTCCAAAACCATAATATCCTCCACAATAGGCACTCTGATATTTTTACCAACACAAAACTCGATCACCCTATCCAACAATTTATTCCAACCACTGTCCCTCATGTTCTGCAATGTACACTTGACCACATTTAACAATCCCATAGCATTCTGAAAATCCTGCTCTTTTTTTGTAACGCTTGTGAAAGATTATCTGTAATGGCAAGAATGTCAAACATAAAATAGAGACAGAAGAAATGCTGAAAGTTTTGCATAGTGGTCATCTGATGGTCGGCCAATGCTCTTTGATCTGCAGTTGGCCCATCTTGTGATACAATATCAAGAAAGTCTAAAACATTATTGAAAATACTAATAAAACGAGTGACTGTGAGTAAATGCGAGCCCCATCTAGTGTCACCAGGTCGTGCCAAATTCATTTCTTGAAACTTTCCACTACCACTACAAAGTTCCCCAAGATTGAGCCTCTTCACAATCTCGTCATGATAACTTGCTCGAAGTGCATCTACACGCTTACAAGACACACCCACTAGATTTACAACGATAGAAAGAGTATTAAAGAAATCACCAACCACTATAGTTCTACGTGCCACCGAAACAATTGATAATTAAAGTTCGTGAGCAAAACAATGAACATAAAAAGCATAGGGATTCTCCCTTAAAATTAAAGCTTTTAATCCGTTGAACTCACCAGACATATTGCTTGCCCCATCGTAACCCTGACCTCTCAAATTAGATATGCTCAAATCATGATTAGCAAACATTGCATCGATCGCATTCTTAAGTGACTGTGCACAAGTGTCTTTAACATGTGTTATGCCCAAAAAACGCTCCTTGATTTGTCCAGATTTATCTACAAATCGTAAAACAACTGCCATTTGTTCTTTCACGAAATTATCACGAGACTCATCAACTAAGATTGAAAATAAAGAATCATTCATCTCATTCATTATCGCCTTGGTCGTCTCAACTGCACAACAGTTCACCAAATCCTTTTGGATAGGGGGTGAGGTCATTTGGTCATTTGCTGGTGCATTACCAAATACCAAAGTACTGACTTCCTCACAACGAGCTGCATACCATTATAGTAACTCAAGTAGATTACCTTTATTAAGTGAATCTTCTGATTCGTCATGATCAAGAAAAGGCAACCCTTGCATCAAAAGGTATCTAGTACAATCTAGTACGGCAGTCAACCCTTGCATTTCTCAAAAGCTATATTATGAACACTATCCACAAGACCGACATGATCTCTTAAACTCTTTTTGTGACTCCAATCTCTAAACTCAGTCTTAGTGAATGTATACCCACCCCCTTGACTTCCCCTTTAAGGTTTGAACAAATAATAATACAAACAATATGCAGCATCCTTTTCTACACTGTACTCCAACCAATAAAATTCATTAAACCATTCTTTCCTAAAACATCTATTATCCTTTCTCATCAGTCTTCTTGGAAAGTCATGTCCATGTAGTTGACAAGGACCTTTCTCTAAGTATGCCATCCTAACATCATCTCTAATGTTAGGATCATATGACTCAATTGGGGGCCGTATTCCTGGATCCGACACAAGTTCATCCATATTGAATTCAGTGCGAAATTTCTTTGTGTTATCAAAATATACTAACTCATTTGCTCTACTAGAAGCAGTTGCAGGACTACTAGAATTAGAACCATTAAGTTCAGATTTTCGTTTAGGTGGGAAAAAACGTTTCATAATTTGTAAAACAATGATCACAAATCAAATCAAATATTCACCAAATCTCAATTCACAACCTATAAATCAATAATAACAATTCACAAATCAAATCATATTTTCATCACAATACTCACAATTTACAAATGTAAACCACTTTGCAAAAACTTAAATGTAACATTTATGTATAATTCTCAAATCAATTATAACGAATTAATGTTTAGCCTTAGTGAGAAATCACAAATTGATAAAAAAAATTGAGGAATGACAACAATTGACAGTCTAACCTAACCAAAAAAATTAATAAATCAAACATCAATAATATTTCTTAAAATATTTAAAACTTGGACATTAACATAATAACTTTATAAAATCTGAAAATTACACAATCAAAACAAATAAAAGAATCATAACTACAGTTACTACACATTACATAGTAGTCAGTACACTTATTACTTATATTTATACTTATTAACTTATTTATACTTAACATTAATTAACTAAAAATCCGTAAACTTTAAACAACAATTACTGTGCACAGCAGGCAGCAGAATGCAAGAAACTGAGAAAGAAGAAAGCTACGGCTACGCTGTGACGCTGGAGGTGGAGGACCGGCGCCAGGAGTAACCAGAGGCGGAGGCGGAGCCGTGGCCTATGGACCGTCGCGAGCAAGGCTGCGCAGCTGCGAGCTCAAATCAGACAGAGAATTAGGGGAAGGGAACGACCAAGAGGTTAGGGATTTTGACTTTTGTTAAGATTTTGCTTGTTGGATCGATTTGTGTGTTGTATTTCTGGTTTGGGCTTGGGAGTTGGGTACTGATTTGGGCCAAAAAAAAAAAAAAATTTCAGATGTCGAGGCGCGGTGCCACCTGCGCAGCGCCACTGGCGGACCACCGGCGGCGAGGTAGCACGGCCGCGCTACCTCGCCTATAGGTGGCTCCGCCACTAGGTGGAGGAGCATCAATTAATAGTTGGAGATTTTTCCCCATCTTAGCTAACGTAGAAATAATTTGGAAAACAGAATCAACAACGTAGAAAGTACTAGATTTCACCATATCAGAAATATTATAAAGTAGTCATCAGAAAATGGGGAGTGCTTGGGGGCAGGGGGTGATGGTGGTGTGTTGTGGTGGAGGAGGAGGAAATTGTTTAATTTTGGAATGACGAGTTGGGGTAGATGATTTGAATAGTGCATGTGACCAATTAATGGGTGAATGTGACCAAGCTTCTATTCGGTAATTTGCCAAAATTGGTTTATAAACCAATTTATAATCTACACAATTTTTCAAATCACTTTTTAATTACATATATTTTCTCTTCAATTTTTAACCCCACATCTTATCTCGAAAAAGAAAAAAACCATTTTATAATCTAGCTAGAAGACCCGAAGGAGACGTGACTAAGAAAATGAGTATGGAATGTAATAAATTATTAGGTAATTGATACAAAAATATTGACTAATCATAAAAAGAAAATGAATAAGTTGTGACCAATAAATAAATAATATGAGACTAAAAATGTTTGATTAATCATGGTCAATAAACGAGTAAGTTGTGAATAACGAATAAACATTATGTGACAAATTATGGATGATTTTAACTAATTATATTAAAGATTGTGACCAGTTATGACTTTTTGTGACCAATGGACGAGGACGAGATGTGACCTACAGTTGTGTCAAATATGACAATGTGTGACCGAACTGTGACCTTGTGTGATTATGGGTGGTGGTGGTTGATGAAAGGGTTTAGGTTAGGAAGGGGCGGAATTCGAGGTGGGTGACTTTAATAGTACACATGACCAATTATGAGTGATTGTGACCAATTGTAAGGTAATCGTGACTAATTATCATGTAAATGTAAAATTTGTGACTTTGTGCGACTTGTGACGAGTACGGAATGTAATTATTAGGTAATTGTGAAAAAATATATTAACTAACCGTAATTAAAAAAAAATGAGTAAATTGTGACCAATAAATAAATAATATGTGATAAATTATAGATGATTATGACCAATTATTAGGTAACTGTGACAAAAAATATTGACTAATTATGACCAATAAATGTTAGGGATGTCAACGAGTAGAGTCGAAGATCAATAAAGCTCGAGCTTTTAGGGATCGAGCTTTTTTGGGCTAGAACCGAGCTGACCTAAAGCTTGTCCTAAAAAATAAGGCTCGAACTTTTTTCCAGCCGAGACGGGCCGAGCCGAGCCGAGCCGAGCCGAGCCAAGTCTCGAGCTTTCAAAATTTATTTTGTTTTTATAATAAAATCCATAAAATTTTTATTGAAAATGTATATATACAACGAGCCGAGCAGAGCTTGTGATTGAATTTCAATGCTCGAGCTTTTTGGGCGGACTTTGTTTTAGCGCGAGCCGAGCCGAGCCGAGTGGGTGGGTGAATTTTGTAACTAAATTTGTAATTGTGACCAAAATGTGACTTTATGTGACCAACTGTGACTTTGTGGTGTGGGTGGGTGGGTCGGTGAGGTGGAGTTGTAGTGAAATTTGCAACTACATTTGTAAATGTGACTTTGTGTGACCAACTGTGACTTTAGGGTGGGTGTGGGGTGAGATTTGTTACTAAATTTGTAATTGTGACCGAAATGTGATTTTATGTTACCAAATGTGACTTTGCGGGTGTAGGGTCGGTGAATTTTTTAACTAAATTTGTAATTGTAACCGAAATGTGATTTTGTTTGACCAACTATGACTTTGTGAGGTGAGTGGGGGTGGTGTGAGGCGGTGGTTGCGGTGAAATTTGCAACTAAATTTGTTATTGACTTTTTGTGAGAAACTGTGACTTGTGGGGTGGGGTGGGGTGGAGTAACCAAATTTATAATTGTGACCAAAATGTGACTTTTTGTAACCAATTATGACTTTGAGGACTAGTGTGGAGTTGGTGGGCAAGCGGAGTGGGGGTATTGGTGGGCGAGGTTGCAATGAAATTTACTATTAAATTTATAATTGTGATTTCTGACTGAAATATGACATTGTGTTATCAATTGTGACTTTGCAGGTTGGGTGAGGTGGGGTGGGGTGGGATAGGATGGGACGAGGTGGGGTGAGGTGGGGAGAGATGGAAAAAAATAGAAGAAAAATCATTTTTTGGTGGGGTGGGTGGTTGGGTAGGGTCGGGGGCTAGTTGTGTGGGTGTGGTGTGGAAAAGTATAAGAAAAAAAAAATCATTTTTTTGAGTGGGGTAGGGTCTGGTTGGTGGATGGGTGGGTGGCGCGATAGGGGTGGGCGGGGTTTGTGGAAAAGTAGAAAGAAAATCATTTTTTTTTGAGTGGAGTGTGTAGGGTGGGTGGTGTGGGTGAGGTGTGATCTCGTGTGACCTAACTACGACTTTGTGTGACCGAACTGTGACCTTGTGTGACCGAACTGTGACCTTGTGTGACCTATTATGACTTTGGGGTGAGGTGGGGAGGGGTATGTTGAGTTTTGCAACTAAATTTGTAATTGTGACCCAATTGTGACTTTATTTGACCAACTATGAATTTGTATGTCGAATGAGGGGAGGTGGGGTTAATTTTGTAACTAAATTTGTAATTGTGATCGAATTATGAATTTGTGTTACCAAATGTGACTTTGCATTTGGGGTGGGGTGGGGTTAGAGTGAAATTTGCAATTAAATTTGTAATTGTAATTTGTGATTTTGTGTGATCAATTGTCACTTTTTGGATGAGGTAAGGTGATGTGAGGTGGTGTGCAGTGAGGGTGGTGTGCGGTGAGGGTAGGGTGGAAAAACATCGACGAGAGAGAAAAGAAAAAAAACCACATTTTTGTGGGGTGGGGTGGGGTGGGGTGGGGGTGGGATCGAGGTGGGGAAAAGTAGAAGGAAAAAAAATCAAATTTTGGGGGGTGGGGGTGGGGGGGTGGGTGTGATGGGATGATGGACGAATTCATGTTGTTTCATGATTTTTTTAATTTAAATATTATATTAGTTTTAATTTAATATATAATTAATAATTATTTTTATATTATACAATATTATATTTATTAATTACTAATTAATACATGATTTTTTACAAAAAAAAAAAATTGTAAGTTTGTTACTTTTAAAAAGTGATAGTTATATGTTTGTAATTATGTACTTTTCCCTTATTCGATTTTCTTCAGTTTAAAACCATGGTTTAACAAAAAATTAAATATAACATTAGCAATGGACGACTGAAAATTTGAATTCACATATTTTATTGACGAAAAAAAGTTCAGTAATAAAAATTCAAATATGATGGTGAATTTTTTTTTGAAATTCACCCAAATATTAAAGAAAAAAAAGCCTTAAATTCCATACTTAATGTTCTTCTTCCATCTAATTGGATTTGAAATTGAAGATTTGGATTCTTGGGAGAGACTACATTCCCAGTTCCACATTTATTGATAATCTCCAACCTCACTTAATAACCCAAATACCCCTGCTAACTAATCGAATTTTTTGCTTAACCTCCCTGCTGCTGCCGCCTCTATGTTGTTCTCTTTTCTTTCTCGTGTATATGTCGTACCAAGACTCTGGCTACTGCCCTTAATGGCGACCAGGGCAAATATTGAAACTGCCAAATTAACAAGCAAGACCCCAATGTAAAAGATCGATATTCAATCTTGTAACACTTTAAATGTGTATTATTCTAAATAAAAAATATCATTATCTTGTCAGTTTTGTAATCCAAAAAAATAGATATAGTTTAATATAAGCTGTCGCAATTAGAAATTGATTTTCAGAGTCTGAATTCCTCACTCTCTCCTATATCTTGAAGAGTCCAAGGTTAAAAATCAGCGCAAAAGATTTATCTTTGAGTTTCGTCAATGTTATTACAACTCAAGCTAAAATCGAAAAATATAAAAACTTAAGACAATAGCTATAAAGTATAAACTAGTAACATTTTCAGAAAATCAACCGTAAACAGAGGACAGAAAAATTATAAATCATTATCGTCGTCCATCAACACGAGTGGGTTTTGACTTAAATACCCTAGCCTTGTCTTGTCTTGTTAAATTCATATCTGTTTCTTTTCGGCACAATTCAAACAGAGAAACACCTTTGATTCTCGAACGGATTGGGCATGAAATTGCCAACCGCAGAAGTACATTGATTGTCACACAAAGAAGAAGCATTGAATGCTAATAAAAGGTGGAATCGTGTTAACTCACTACAGAGGTCAATTGCAATCATCAGACCACTACTTGCAGCATGCTTATACTCAAAAATTGAGTCCAACTAACAAAAAACAGATGGTTTTCTGGACTTGATTTCATGCATCTGGTCTGGGTGTTCTTAAAATTTATAAAAGGTAATAAGGAACTAGTTGTAGTTCTTTAGGAGAAGAAAACAAATAAGAAGCGGCTGAGAGTCATACAAGTTCAGACTATAGTACACAATTCTGAAATGTGCAAGAAAGATAATTTTGAAACCGACTTGATACACATATCACCAGTTCATTGCTAACAAATTAACTCAACCTCAAACTCCAGTGCAAACTTTCTACCCAAACAAGTTACAGCACCTATAAAAACATAAATTTTAGTACATTCTGACACTATGTTACGATTATCATCCACTTGAGTTTAATACATATTAGCTCACCCATATCAACACAAACCAAAAAAGCCCAAAATAGTATAAAAGAAAACAGAATTATAAAATC
This sequence comes from Ligustrum vulgare, assembly GCA_963555705.1. Classification (NCBI taxonomy): domain Eukaryota; kingdom Viridiplantae; phylum Streptophyta; class Magnoliopsida; order Lamiales; family Oleaceae; genus Ligustrum; species Ligustrum vulgare. Next base: position 13,684,108 of record OY743175.1, read on the forward strand.
TTTAATATCAAAAAATAAACAAAGATGGAGGGAGATGAACTTACAAGCATAGGTTGGAGAGAAGACTTGAAAAGAACAGAGATTGGGCGTGGAGCAAGTTTCTAAAAACGGGTTGTTGACATCTTGTTGCCAATCAACAGGGATGTAATAAACCAAATAAATTGAATTCTATGGCTATAAATTCAATCAGATTAGGAGGGAAAATGTAGTAAAAATCCAGAAAATTACTTTGAGAATATGATAAAGTTAAGAAATTGCCTTGAAAGGAGTAAGAATAGGGGTATCTTTCATGTCAGTGGCCACCAATTTCGCCAGAGTGATAAGTGTTCACTGAAGAGACAAGGGAGGCTAGGTTTCGACACTATGAGAAAATGAAGGGTCTTCTTGCTTGATTTCAGAATAGGTTTCACGTTTTTTTTTTTTTTTTTTTTTTTTTTTTTCGGAATAGATCGGTTTGGCAGGGTTTGACCAGTAAACCAACCCCGACCCACATAATTTCACATTATGTAACTAGTGTTTAACATATAATCCTGCATGATTAGTACATCTACACAATTCTTGATCAACTTCCAACAAGTGCACGCAGAAAGAAGTATAACGGGCAGTGCAACTTCACTTTAAGAAGAGTGGTAGAAACAAAGGTACTACAACAAATATCAAGATCTCTGCTTAAACCTCAAGTCTTAACAAGATCCATCCAACTGCAACGAACTTGGCATCCTCTTAGTAACAAATTCAGCTTCCTTCAATTTCCCTTCAGCTTCAAGAGTACTTCTTAAATCTTTTATGCAGCCCAAAGGTTGTTGGATTCCCTTCTCTAACATCTTATAATAAAGGTCAAAGGCTTCAGATGCCCTATGGGCTTTACAAAGACTCGTCAAAACTGTACTGCTTATAGCCACGTCAATGTTATGATCATTTTTTAGACTAAAACCAAGCAATTCATGTGCCTCCATCAACTTTCTACCATCATAAAGGAATGAAATTAATTCTTCCATGTTTAAAACATAACCACTCTCGTAAAGACTTCTAGCAACTTCAAATGCCTTGTCCCGTAAGCCACACATGAAGAGAAGCTTAACGGTGTCCGTTGAGATATTGATGTTTTGTCTGATCTCTTTCTCTAACATTAACATCACTAAGCTAGCAGATTCAAGAGCAGAACCCTGCTTGACAAGTTCTGCGAGAATTCGATGGAAAGTAGATGACCTAGGAAGATAGGAGCTTATCAACATCTTTTTTAAAGTATCATGGGCCAGGTTTGGCTCACCATTTTGCAACAGGGCTTCAATCAGGGAGTTGTAAGTCTCGTGATCAGGCACAAAATTTTTTCTCAACATCAAGACCAAGAGCTTGTGCCCAGCTACACAGGTTCCTTCTTTGCAATGCCCCAAGATCAAAGTTCTATACGCCGGAGGATCCTGTATTCCTCTACTCATTAGCTGCCTGAGAACTTGCTCAGCTTTCTTTGTTTTCCCACTTCGACAAAGATATTCAAAAATGGGATTGTATGCTGCAACAAGGGGAGTGCACCCATCTTCACATAACAGAATCTCCTTCTCCAATAACTCATCAAGCAACTCTTCTGCACTCCCAAAATCCAACTTCTGGCACAAACCCCGGATCAGCACACTGTAGGAGGCCGAATCTTGTAGGACATTCAGCTCCTTCATTTTCTCAAAAACCTTAAATGCCTCACTCAAATCACCCACTTTGCAATGAGCATTCATCACCATGTTAAAAGTGCATGTATCAGGCACAAATCCTCCATGCCACCCTTCTAAAAGATCTTTTATCTTATCAAACATTTGGACTTCGCAAAGCCCATTTATAATTGTATTATAAGTTATCTCATTTGGCTCAATCCCGCTATCAACCATCTCCCTCAATACATCTAACATTATGTCAGTCTCTTGATTCTTACAATACCCTCTAACCAAAGTCGTGTAAGTAACAACATTCGGCTTCAAATTTCCCTCCTTTAGACACATACCCTTTACCACATTGTGCGCAATTGTCACTTTTCCTGCTCTACACAACCCTTCAACAATCGTGTTATAGGTTATCAAATCCGGTTTGCAATTAAACATCTCCATTTCTTTAAAGAACCTAAATGCATCATCCATCCTCGAGTTCATACAAAACCCTCTTATCAATATATTAAACGTGTATAAATCGGGCTTTGCACCATAAGTCCTAAGCATCTCATCATAGAACTCGAAAACCATTCCCGTCCGACCTCTTTTGAGCAAAATAAAAAACAAATTATTAAATGTAAACGTAGAAGGCGAAATACCCATTGACTTCATGGTTTTGAACACCTTTATTGATTCCTTGAACAGCCCGGCATTACCATAGCTCCGAATCAAGCTGTTGAAAAACTTGTCAGTGAATGGTATAGTATTGTTGGATTTTGCTGGAATAGACAGGAGGAAGTTTCGAGCGGAATTGAGGTTTCGGGCCCGACCAAGAATTTCGAGCATGAGAAAGTAGGAGTGCTCGCTGTGGGTGAAACCCGTGTTACGAGACCAGTTGAAGAAGTGGAGGGCGTTGGAAGGGGCCTTGATGAGGCGGAGGGTTTGAAGGAAGCTAGTCTCGGAGAAGGGAGTGTGGGCGGAAAGGAAGGATTCAAGCTGTGCTGACCAGGGCTTCGTATTGATGAGCAGGGCCATCTTTCGGGCTTTCTTGCTTTTGGTGGATTTGGCCTTTTGATGGTGTATATCATCTTCATTTTTGTTGGGTTCAGTGGCTGAAGTGGTGGCGGTAGATGGTTCGGAAAATAAGTTTGCGAGTTTTGATGGGAAAAGTGAGGTTGAGAATGTGGGTGTGAATCTGGAGAGAGGGGTTTTGAGGGTAGTGTAACTTTGGTGTCGTGAAAGCAGAAAGAAGGCCATGAATTGGGACTGTATGCATATCGGTGTTTTCCGGCGGCGCCGCCACTCCTACCTCCTATTTCGAAAGTAAAGAAATTTGTAATCAACGTAAGAGGTCAACGTTTCTAGTTCAGATTCCTTCAGAAAGACCGTTTAATACAAAAAAATTTTGGCAAACCTATAGTCGAGGTCTCAATGTACATTGTTAGAACCTCTCGCAGAATGTGAATTGAGATTGACGTGATAATAAAATAGACGAATTTTTGGAGAGCGTAAATAAATAGACGGAGAAGTAAAAATTTTTAATCTCTAATAGTTCCTTCTACATTTAAATAAAATTGATTATGTGACATTTTTTTTTAAATTTAAAATTAATTACTATTCATAAATTGATCTTTATTTGCAGAATTTCTCACTGTATAAAGAGTTCAAATAGAAATAACTTGTATTATAAAACCTGATTGGACAATATCCATATTCATAATAATTAAATAATTAAAAAATAAAAATTAATGCTTGGTCAGTATGTCTCACGGAGTGTCTAGATGTAGATGCTTCATCCCACAATGTCTATTTTTTTTAACATCACATCAGCCTAACATCATAATCCACGTTGTGTATTAAAGAGTGATTTTTATTATAGTTCGTCTATTTGTTAATGTGTCATGTGTATTTTTTCAATCCACGAAATGTATTGGAGATGCTCTTAGAAATTAAGAACTTCTAGAAGTCTAAGGCAACGTTCGGGAAGTGTTATAACATGTAATGATTTGTGTTATTTATGTTTTCGAGGTAGAATTTGTGGTAAAAAATTGAAATGAGAAAATTTGTATGATTAAAAAAGTAGTTTGGAATTTGTGCCAATTATAACACAAGTTTCCCAAATGCAGGCTAAAACAAGATGACACAATTTTTTACTTCCGTTTTGTAACATAATTATTGTTTATTTATAAATCAATTTATAAAAAACTTTACTTCTCATAATTAGAATTAGTTGTATCACCCGTGCGATGCACGAAATTTCTATCCATAATAATAATTTCGATAAGTATTTACATAATTAACACAAATACAAAATGCATAAAAAATAATGTCCGGGACAGGAAGCCTTCCCTTCTTTTCCTCTTAGAATCTCGTCTAGGAGAATATAAAACTCATGATTTTCATTTTAAACTTGGTTTCAAGAGCGGGATATGTGTGAACAGTGTGGGTAGTAGTGGAGGGCTAATGTTGATGTGGCAAGAGGAGTGGGAGGTTCAGATTCTTTCTTTCTCGAAATTTCACTTCCATTCGGTTGTATCATACAAAAATGGACTGCAATGGAATCTCATTAATTTTTACGGAGACCCAATAGCCTCTGAACGTCGCCACTCTTGGACGCTATTACAGAGATTGGTGCAGGGAAGTGCTTACCCAGTTTTATGTATATGAGATTTTAACGAGATTTTGACAGCAAATGAGAAAGTGGGAGGTAGTGACCGTATCAGATATTCTATGGATGGTTTCAAGGAGATGCTAAATGATTGCGATTTCGGGGATCTTGGTTTCTCGGGTCCAGAATTTACATGGGCTAAACACTTTCGAGCGGAAAATAATATTTTTGAGAGGCTGGATAGGGCACTGGCGACTTTGAAATGGAGAGATATGTTCCCTTTGGCTTTGGTCTCCCATCTCGATTTCTATGGCTCAGACCACCGTGTTATTGAGCTTGTTTTGCAGCAAAATAGTTGGGTACCTCATACACGGAATAGGCAACGGAAATTCAAGTTTGAGCTACTGTGGCTATGCGAGATGGGATGCACATATGTTATACAACAAGCGTGGAGGCTTAGTTGTGATGCTCGGGTGATGAGTGAAGGGCTGGAAGAGCGGACGAGCTCAGCAGATCAAGAGAGACGCAGGATGAATGAAATAAGGGATAAAAAGGTTATAGTGGGGGACTGCGAAGGAAGAGATGTGGGAACAACTGCATCAACAGTTTTATGGGTAAAACAGATGCATGCAGAAACATGTTGGTGCAGTGGGGTGGTAAAATTAAGGAGTTACTAGGCAAAATAAAGACAGTTCGTAAAAAATTGAAATGTTTGAAGAAGGAACCTTTCTCGATTAGAAACTTTGAAAAAACTCGAAAAGTGGAGGAAGAATTGGAACACTTGCTAGATAAGGAGGAATTGTATTGGAAACAACGATCTCGATTGGATTGGCTGCATCATGGTGATCGCAACTCAAAGCTTTTCCATAGGAAAGCATCGGCCCATAAAGCTAATAATACTATTTACGGTCTGTTTGATGAGGGAGGCATATGGAGATCAGATATGGAGGGTATAGGAGATGTGGTGACTACCTATTTTCAAAGCCTATTCCAATCAACCCATCCATCATCTGAGGAGATTGATAATGTTATCCACTCTGTTAACTCGGTTGTCTCAAGGAAAATGAATGAAACTTTGAGGGAAAATTTCACAGAGAAGGAGGTGCGAGATGCCTTGTTCTTGATGGGCCCACATAAGGCACCCGGACCTGATGGTTTTCATGTTATTTTCTATTAAAAATCTTGGGAAGTGGTGGGTAAGGATGTGGTGGAGGTATGTCTAGCGATGCTGAATGGGAGGGAGTCCGTAGAGAAACTGAACCACACGAATATAGTGTTAATTCCAAAAGTTCAAAATCCAAAAAATATACAGGAATTCAGGCCAATTAGTCTCTATAATGTGATCTACAAAATTTTCACCAAAACCATTGCTAATCAATTGAAGATCATCTTAGGGGATGTAGTTTCTGAAAACCAGAGAGCTTTCGTCCCAGGCAGACTAATTACGGATAATGTGATTGTTGGCTTTGAGACCATGCATTCCATCTCTCAGAAAACCCAGGGACATAATGGACTGATGGCGATGAAATTGGACATGTCAAAAGCATATGATAGAGTCGAATGGGGTTTTCTTTCGGCTATCATGTTGAAGATGGGTTTTAATATTGACTGGGTAGGGCTGATCATGCGATGTGTCACATCGGCTACTTTCTCTTTTATTATTAATAGAGAAGAAAGGGGATTCATTCTTCCAGGAAGGGGACTGAGGTAGGGATGCCCATTATCTCCTTATCTTTTCTTGCTGTGTGCGAAAGGATTATCCTGCTTGCTTACTAGAGCTACTCAGAGAGGAGATACTAAAGGTGTTTCAAGCTCAAGGTATGGTCCTCGAATTAGCCATTTATTTTTTACTGATGACTCTCTCATTTTCTGTAGAGCCACTACTCATGATAGTTAGCATATTTTGAACCTGTTACACAAATACGAAACGGCGTCAGGGCAAAAAATTAACTTGACAAAGTCGGGAATTACATTAAGTCCAAATGTTCCAGGACAACAAAGATTTGATATTCTTGAGTTATTTCAGCTTCAAACAGCTAAACCACATGATAAATATCTGGGATTGCCGTCCCTAATAGGGTGCAAGAAAGTGAAAATTTTCCAATTCTTAAAAGACAGAGTGTGGCGAAAGCTGCAATCATGGAAAAACTACCAATTCTCGTCTAGTGGTCGGGAAGTTCTCCTTAAAGCTGCGATTCAAGCATTCCGACCTACATAATGGGAATATTTAGAATCCCCGCATCCTGTATGGAAGGGATACATAAAATGGCGTCGTCCTTTTGGTGGGGTGGATCAGAAACCAAAAGAAGCGTACATTGGTATAAATGGCCCTAGGTGTGCAAAACCAAGGTAGTCGGGGGAATGGGCTTTAGAGATCTGGGACACTTTAATCAAGTACTTTTGGCAAATCCTACAGAACCCAAATTCCTTGGCAAGCCGTGTGCTTAAATTCAAATATCACTTTCATGACGAATTTCTTTCAGAGCAGGTTCGAAGACATGGGTCATTTTTATGGACAAGCTTTATGTGGGGTCGTGAACTCTTAAGGCAAGGCGTCATTTGGCGGGTTGGAAATGGAGCAAATATTTCAGCCTTCAATGATCCATGGATTCCCAAGGCAGTTTCTTGCAAATCTATGTCCCAGCCAGCCCCACAAATTGACACAGTCTCTGATCTTATGCTTAATGGGGAATGGAACCAATCACCGGTAGAGGAGATTTTTAACCCGGTAGATAGGGATGCTATTCTAAGTATTCCCCTTGGAAGATTCCCGAAACAAGACCGTATGATATGGAGGCACACTAAGCATGGAGATTATAGCGTTAAATCTGGATATTTGTTGGCGCAATCAAAACATAACCTGACACCAGAGGTGGGAAGTAGCTGTAATACTGACGCAATATGGTAGAGATTGTTATGGGCTTTGAATGTCCCACCCAAGGTTAGAATGTTTATATATAGAGCATTCAATAATATCATCCCGACCTATGCCAACTTGAGAAACCATCATGTACCTACCACCACGCTATGCGCCCTTTGTCATTTGGACTATGAAACAACTCTCCATGCCTTAATCAAATGTAAGAGTGCTTACACTATGTGGATTCACACTGGCATGGGGAAAATGATTCACGAATTTAACAGGAACGAATTCTCGGATTTTATACTATTTGCACACAACAAACCGAAGGTGAGTGATTTTGAAAAACTGTGTATGACAGCTTGGCAAATATGGAGTAATCGAAATGGGATGGTTCATGACAGGATTATACCACCATTAAAACGTCAATGGGAGAGGCTATTGAAATATCTGGACGAATATCAAGATGCACAAATTGCTCTTAAGGTACCTAATTCGACCACTTAGAATCTACCTAAGGCATCTCGTAGAAGACATTGGCTATACCCACCAGAAAATATGATCATTCTTAACGTTGATGCAGCAATGCGGGTTGAAGACAGGCAGATTGGCATTGGGATCATCATCCGTAACCACCTGACGAAAGTAATAAGCTCACTCAGTAAATATTTACATGGGAATTTTTCACCTCTCACAGCGGAATTATTAGCCATTCGAGAAGGCCTTGAATTTGCAAGTGAGCTTGGGCTACAAATCCATATTGTGGAAACTGACTCCTTGCTCTCGGTCCAAACAATCAGTCATCATTTCCCTTTCTCGCCAATGTTGAACATAATAGACAATTGCAGACAACATATGTCCCAAATGTTGAACTGCTCTATTCGACACACTTCAAGACTAGCAAACCAGGTGGCTCATGAATTAGCAATATTGGCTAAAACTTCTAGGAATGATGTTATATGTTTTGAAGAGGTTCCAACCTCTATTGTTAAGTTTGTGGACTTTGATTCCTCTCACACGACTAATTAATATAAATGTGGTTTTTCTCAAAAAAAAAAAAAAAAAAAAAAAAATTATAATAGCTTCTTTGAATAGTAAAAGTCAATTTATATATTTAAATAATAAATAACTATTATTTTGCCCTATTGTATTTAACATTTTTTTTTTCAATTTTTATTCAAAAATTCAATCGCAATAATTAACACACACACACACACACACACACACACACACATATATATATATATATATATATATATATATATATATATATATATATTTGATACTTTTAAAGCCTCTGTTTGGTACCTATTATTCGAGACTTCAATTTTCAAACTCATTTTAAACCACACATTCTATTAACAAAATAATCTAAACAGAAATTCAAAAAGATTCAATACTTTTTATCCACACATTCTCCAAAAGTTTTGTATTACAAACCACATTATTTTGAAATAATGGTCTCATTATGGTATATATGGTTGATGTAATAATAGATACGAATATTGATGTATACGGAAGATATCAATATATTTCTCATAATTTCTGCATTTGCCTCCCTTATTTATTTATTTTTTAAAATTTTCAATTAAAAATTCAATCACAATAATAATATATATGATATATAATTCAAAAATATGATTTTTAATATTAAAGATAACAAGTAATAATAATCAAAACATAATTTTAATAGTGATAGTTATACATTGATTTAATTCATTAAATATTATTATTATTAATAATAAAATAATTATGGCAATTATAATCAAAATATACAAATAACAATAACAGCATATTATTACTGCTTTGTTTCGCATGTGCTTGATATTATTTAAAGTCCTTGTTTTGTACTCATTATTAAAAATCTCTTTTTTTATATTTGTGTAATTAGTAATTACTTTAATTAAGCCTATATTATTTAACGGAATTACTACAATTTATAAATTTTACTAAATTTCTGGACCTGTTTGGCCCTTTTAAAAACATATTAATTTTTCTCTCTCATTTTTAATCACACATTTATCAATAAAATAATATTATATGTAAATCCATAAATGATTTCATACTTTTTAACCAAATATTATCCTGGAAATCACTATTGAAAAATTTATTTCTTCAGACAAACTCTTTAAAATCAACATCAAATAGGGGCATTATGTAGAAATTTTATTCAAACATTTATATTAGAGTAATTACTTTAATTAGATTTTGTTTTTTAATGCAAGTATAAAAATTCATTTCAAATAAACTATTTATAAACAATATTTGTAAAATTTTAATGTTTATACATAATCAACGCAAATAAAAATGCATTAAAAATATTATTATATTACAATAAATATTAAAAATTTTCAAATAATATAACTAATTCATTTAATATTACCGTTAATAATAAAAAAGTCATGGTAAATATATTCAAATATACGAGGCCCCTATTTGGTACCATTATTTAAAATAATATTACACAAAAATTCATAAAAGTTTTTTTACTTTTTAACAACACATTTTCCCGAAAATCATTATTCAAATAATTATTTCTTCAAATAAACTCTCTATAATCAACATCAAACATGGACATTATGTAAAAAGTTTATTCAATATTTATATTAGCGTCAAAATATACAAAGCCCCTGTTTGGTACCATTATTTAAAATAATATTACACATAAATTCATAAAAGTTTTTCCACTTTTTAATCACACATTTTCCTGAAAATCATTATTCAAATAATTGTTTCTTCAAATAAACTCTCTATAATCAACATCAAACATGGACATTATGTAAAAAGTTTATTCAATATTTATATTTGCGTAATTACTTTAATTAGATTTTGTTTTTTATGCAATCATTAAAATTTATTTCAAATAATTTATAAAATTTACTATGCCCCTGCTTGGTACCTATTATTTCAAACATCAATTTTTTTTTTAAAATTAATTTTCAACCATACATTCTATCAATAAAATAATCTATACATAAAAAAAAAAAAATCTTCTCTATTTTTTTGCATTTACTATGGGCGCACGACTAGTTAGTTTTGTATCAGCAGATGAATTCAGCTAAAAAACTTGGCCACCGTTCAGGAAGTGTTATAACATGAAATCATTAGTGTTATTTATGTTTTTAAGGTAGAATTTGTGGTAAAAAATTGGAAAGAGAAAATTTGTGTGATTAAAAAAGTAGTTTGGAACTCTGCCGATTATAACATTGAGTTGCCAAATGGTGGGTTGGTTGAGGCGAGAATTTTAATTATCAAAATATTCGATAGTGTTGTTGCTTCTCAGAGAAGCTGGGGGAAAAAACCTTTTGGGGGAACTTTTGGAGGGAACTTGTAGAGGGAAAACTAATGCAACTATTTTTCTTTATAATAATAATAATAATAAGATTCTCCGAGTCACATATGTTTCAAAAGAGTAAACATTTTTTTGGAACATTTTTAAGTGACATTATAAAATATAACACATTCATTGGGTGATAAAAAAGTAAGTGCTGAGTAGTTATTTTTACCACCCAATGAATGTATGACATGTTACAATTTCACTTAAAAATGTCTCCCTAGAATTATTGATTTCAAAATTGTTAACTTACAACCAACCGTTGAACTTGTTTTTCATAATTCTCATAAGCTTGGTGATATTAAGCTTCATTTAAAGCAATTCCACGGCATCAATACAATGATTCTGCATAAGTACTGCACACCATTTTGTTTCAGGAATAGGTGGAAATCCCTATTCCAAGATGCAACTTTCATGGGGAAATAACAAGGGCATTACCCTTATTTCCAGATTATTTATTTTTGGTACCTGAGGTTTCATAGCTTGTTCAACAGCCTTCCCTTTCAGTTTTATGTCCATGTCAATGATGGCATCCCCAACGACCTTCTTACTTCCAGTTCGGCGTTACCCCTACTAGGCTGTTTGGTTTTCTTATTTCTCTAGGGCACTTGAGTTGAATGTTCCTCCACTTCTTTCATAGCAACCGGCCCCGGGACTCCTGCACCTCAATATCCTGCCTATGTGAGTCAATCATGCTTGCAGACCCTTGGGAATTACCCGGAACTATTCTAGTCGTTTTTACTTGTTTCGACTTCAAAATTGCAGCTGCCTAATCTTTATTTTTCCCAGCTTCAGTAGTTTTACAACCATCCTCATAGTCTTCTGACTCAGCTTAGCACCTGCCATAAACTGGGGTTTAGTAGGATCCTTCTAGGTAGAGGGAGAAAAAATCTGACCTACTTCGAATTTAATAGGCACTCGATCCTAGTGTGACGAAAAACCCGCTCCACAGGTCAATGGAGCTAGTTCATGGTCGGATTAGGCAACCTGAGCGGATCATTGGGCAGGGCATGACATGTTTGACCGTCCTGAATAATTATTAAAAATAATACATATAGAAAAAAAGGAAAAAGTAAAAAAGAAATAAAAAATAATTAAACGAGACAATAAACTGAGTGGAAGAGTTGACCTGCCCTAACCCGCCTCTCACTGAAACTCGTGAGGCAGGGACGGGTTTAGGATTACATATTTTTGTCTGTCCCCATTGCTATCATTACTTTTAAGGGTTACATGCAACGGACTGCCCTGCCTTCTCTAGATAATTTTGCTTAGATATTCACCTTCTTTTTATTAGTTGGTACCCGGGTTCTATCGTAACTACTCCCTTGCATTGAGCGTCCAAACAATTTGCATATAGAACAAAATTTTGGTTCATACTCAAACATAACCTCTTGGTCTCTAATCTAGTTAAGAATGTTTATGGAGGTTTCTGATCAAATATGGATTTCTCTAAAAGCGATTCTGGAAGATCAATTGCTTTTTAAGAAACTAGCTTCAAAACAAGAGTTAATTTAGTTTTCTTAATAGGTTCTGCTCAGAAAGCAAAATCAGAAGTAGAAGCCTTGTCAATTTAAGATTCTAAAATAGTAATTTCAATTTGGCTGTCCCAAGCCAACACAACCACATTTTGAGGTGGTTGGAGTTGGGTGTCACACATTTTTAAGGTGTCAAGGAAAAACCTTTTTTTTTTTAAGTCTTCTTTTTCATTTTGCCTCTAAATACCAAGCCAATAAGGCCTGATTTTTCATTTTTTTTTATACTTCATAAGTTGAAAACTCAGTTGTTTGAAAAATATTTATTGAAAATCAAGTATCATACACCCCATAAATTTTGCATCCAAATTGATTTTTATACTAGCGGCTAGTCATCACATTCCACACTGACTCTAGTGTATTTTGCAAATGGATCGCCCAAAGCTCCAGCTCCAAGATGGAGTAGGAGTAGGAGGACACAACATTTTTACTATTGAGGAATATAGTGATTGAGGTGGCAGTGGGATCCATTTAAGGAAGATGATCAAGATCAACCGGGAGGAGGAGGTGAAGATGAAGGTCTAGCTACCAAAGTGTTGTGTATGCGAACATCAACATCAGGAGGTTGTAGAGTGTAGAAGAGTAAAGGCAGTGATCGGAGGAAGGAGGGTGGATGTGGTGGTTTCACAGTAATGACATGGGCATATAGAATCGGGTGCTCTACAAGCTTACGTTATGCCCTTTCAAGCACTATCCATTTTTTCTCACTCAACTTGCCACTTTTGAGTACTGCTTTATGCTGATTATCAACATCAGGAAGGTGTGGCATTGGAGAAGAGTAAAAGTAGTGATCAGCAGCTATATCGCTAACAAGGACAAAATTTTCTACATATCATTTCTCTTCGAATTAAAACTTATATATATTCCAAGAATGTATTGACGCTACAGCCCATAGAAATCCAAACTAGCTGACAAGATAACACTGCCTTACTTACAGAAGCATCTGAATAACTTCTTGTCTCTGTTTTGTGACAACCCGATTTATACTAATCAAAAAGTCAATGAATTATTTAGTCAAAGTCAAATAGTTAAGTCAAATATGAATTATGTTGAATAAATTATTTTATTGGGACTTAATTTTGTTATTACAAAAGTTGGATGGTTGAGATAATAGAACATGAAAATTGAAGTATTTAGATTTCTATAATTGTTAGTAAATGACTTAAGCTTATTTGATATGGAAGTTTGGGGACTTTGCTTGTTAATACACTTAAGTTGCATCACTAAATAGACATTAGAGGCCCATTTCTCTCCAATTTTCGGTGGCCACAGAAGAAAGAAGGTTCAAGAACGAGAAAGCCAAGAAAAAGAAGAAAATAGGAAGAAAAGGAAGAGAAGAAGAGAAGGAAAATGTGATATTTTTCAAGCTTGATTCCTTAATTCTCTCTCTTTCAATTTAAATATATTTAAATAAGATGTTAAATCATTTTGGGGCTCATGGAAGAATTTGCCTAATTTTGGAATTAATCAAGAATTGGAGGATATTGAGTTTAATTGAAGTAATTAATATATTATTGGCATATATTTGAGGAAATAAACTAAAAAGAATGCCAAGAAGTTGTGTATGTAGATTTTGATGGTTAAGTTGTTTTATTTATGACATGGGTTTTTAAATTGGTACTTTGGTTTTTGATTTTGGTATGATTATGTAATTCTAAATACCTTATTTGTGGTATATATAAGTGTAGATTAAGGAATTAAAATTAAATAAGAAGAAAAGGAAGTGAAGGGAAATGGGTATTATATGATAATTGTGCAAATTTCATGCTTTTGGTTATGAAAATGGGTCATTAATATGTGGAAACAAATGAGTGCATTTTCAAATGATAGAACTTTTATACGCGTTAAACGTGAAGTATGTTGAGAATTTAATAAGTACGGACATGTGATTGGATGAAAAATGGGGAATATGGACTAAAAGAGAGTTTGGTTGGATTTTATAATTATTATTTGGGAATTATGGAATTTGATAGAAAAGAAAGCATAAAACATATACTTCCTTAATTCTAGTAAGGAGAAGAATGTAAAAGAATTAAGTTATTATTAGTTGATTTTAATGGTTTGATATGATTGGTTTTAAATACAAGATATTTTTATTGTTATTTCAGGAGATGTTGTGGAGATTTGATCAGGCCTATGACCCAGCTAGATTCCAATTGATAGCTCTGTGAGTGGAGAATACTTAAAAGATTTTTCTACGTTATTCACACTGATTTTCTATAAGTTACAAATGATTTTTAAATTACTTTCTTTTAGCATGATTATCAAAACAAATGTTTTAAAATTAAGTTTGTTTATCATGATGATTCTTTTTACCATGTTTTACGAGCATGATTAGTCAAGTTGAGTATGTATGATTTCAAAATCACCAGAAGTACCCGATGTGGTTATCTATTCTTGTGTTAGTGCACGGAAGCGGCCTTGGGCCCATGTACTAGCGGATATTATTTGAGATCTTAAGGCTCTGTCACGGAGGGAGCCTATTGCCCGTGTTCAGATGATCTTAAGATCCACTCTTATGCAGGGAGGGGGCCTATGGCCCGTGTGTAAGGGTGCATATATGAGGTCTTTGGGACCCACTTTTGTACCCAGAGGGGCTTTGGGTTGGGTACAGAGGTGCTCAGCAGTATACGTGCGTATGACTAGATGCAGATTTCAGATGATTTAGTTGGGTACCTTTGGTGTGATTTTTCTTATGTATTACAGTTTATCAATTATGCCATAGATGATTATTTCACGATCTTTATGATTATTCTTAGAATGTATTATTTGATTTAAAGTGGCAAAAGCTTATGAAATAAATCATGTTTTCAAAAATGGTTTATAAAAGAAAATTATTTCAGAAACCCCACTCACTGAGTTACAAGCTCACGTTTCTCCCTATCTCTTCCTTATAGGAAAATGTTACAGATTTTGATCAGCTTGGATAGAGCCATCGCCACCAGACGAGCTTAAAAAGTAGGCATTTCTATGGTTTATTCTGATGTGGTATTTAGAAGTTATCTTTTGGGCTCTTGTGATAGGCTGTGATATTCTTTTGTGGCCTTGTAGGTAATAGGCCTGGTGATTATGTAATATGGGTTGTATGTGTATATATGAAAAGAATCGACTAAGAATTTCAATTGTCTTATTACATTAATGTTATGCTTGGAAGTTTGGAGAAGTTTTTATGACTATTATGCATGATTGTTGGGGATGTGACGTTGAATTACATGTTGGTTATGTCAACAATATAGGGGAGACTCTGTCAAAATTTTTATTAATTCATATGAGATCAAATTTATTTAAAAGGTGAATCTGAAAGATAAGAAAAGTCAAGTTTACCTTGGTGGTGGGACAACATCTAGTTGTCACCTGCCATCGGCATACGTCACGTTTCAGGTCCAGTAGGGTAATCTGGGACGGGTCGTGACAGTTTTGGTGGCAGGAAACTTAGTTGCTTTGGTTTGACACTCAACACTTGCTGAAGTAAGGTAGATTCCATCTCGAGGGAACCTGCATATGGTAAAGAACAAAAGACAACAAAATATCAATAGTAATTTTAATACTTTTGTAACTAATTCAATTAATTATAAAGCCTAATTTTGATAATCACTTTCGATACTTCTATAACTAATTCAATTAATTTTACAAGAAAATGAGATTTCGAGTGAATTGTAATATACAATTAAGAGCCTGTTTGGTAAAAAATCTCTCTCTCTCTCTCTCTCTATATATATATATAAAAGCAAGTGAGATTGTATTCAATTTTGACTAAATCTTTATAGCTTTTATAGAATTTGAAATTATATTTTTATTCTTTATTTTTATCTGATAGTTACAATAATTTCTGAAAGTTATTAGCTTAGTGGATTTTAAAAATGGTGGCAATTAATCTGAATTTACGCCACCACCAAACAATCCATCTTGTCGTTCTCTCTCTCTCAAAATCCAAATAAAACCTCATTTTCCAAAATTGAAATTAATTTAAAATTGTAATTAATTACAAAATTCCGATTTGTGATATATACTTTGATTCAAGATCAATAGAATCATCAAGAACTTGAATAACCAAATGGTCAACAGGCCATGAAAGATTACAAATTGAACATGGGGATCTGGACAAGAACTAAGGGTCCGTTTGATAGCGATGATGAAATTTGGGTGGAAAGAAAACGAATTCTAGGGAATTGAATTCCTGAGAATTAAAAGTTTAATGTGTTTGATTGATTTAATTTTCTAGGTGGAAAAAGTAAGAAAATTTCCAACTTTTGTTGTTTGATTGACATTATTTTTCATGAAAAATAAAGTAATTTTTTGCTATTTTAATCAATTTTTTTTTTTTTTAAATATATTTGTACTTGATGATGATAATGTTATTTTTTGGAATAAAATAAGTCAATTAACAACAACAAAATTGATTA
Organism: Ligustrum vulgare; assembly: GCA_963555705.1. Classification (NCBI taxonomy): domain Eukaryota; kingdom Viridiplantae; phylum Streptophyta; class Magnoliopsida; order Lamiales; family Oleaceae; genus Ligustrum; species Ligustrum vulgare. Next base: position 13,700,482 of record OY743175.1, read on the forward strand.
AACGTGTCAAAAATAATTTTCCATATAACATGGAAAATCTTTTCTTAACCAAACCAAGAAAAAATATTTTCCACAAAATCCTTGAAAATGTGAATGTTATGTAGGACCAAGGAAAATTTTTTCCATGCCAAATTTTTACAATCAAACATCAAAAAGTGAGAAAGTGGGAAAAAGTTTTCTTTTTCCATGAAAAATTTAACCTAATCAAACGGACCCCAAAGGGAAAGTTGCATTGCCAAGCTCCACATCATCACGCGCGCACTGGTTCCCATTTGTATCTCTTTTCAGGCTTTTTCATAAACAGTTAAACAAGGATTATGACTACTCCCATGTATAGCCTCTTGATGAACACCATAATTGACATGGCCAGGCCTATGTATACAGAAATCCTTAGCAGTGGCACTACCAATGGAGCTTTAGTTGATTCCTAAAGGAGTTGGTAGCCATATTCTAGCGAGGAAGCTAGCCATGAAGTTGGATTTCAGTCGTGGTTTGGACTTTGGAGGCATATGGTAAACATTTTGACACAACAAAAATATTTGTTATCTTATTTCTTTGATTTTTGTAGTTTATTTTTCATTATTCGAGGACGAACAATAATTCTAGTTTGGGGGTATTTGATAAGTGTATTTTATACACTTATTTGTATGTCTAAATTAGGTTTAATTATTGTCGTTTTTGAATATTTGCTATTTAAATTGTGTTTATTTGTTTACTTTGCAGAGAATATCCCAAAAGATGAAGAATGATGAAATCAATGGGAAAAACACATAATTGGATTGCTAATTGGAGCTAAATTGGACAAGTGAGGAGTTTGTAACGTCAACCTGGAATGTTCATGGTGCTCAAGTGAACAAATCGGAGGTTGAAGGACCCAAGTGAAGGAATTGAGAGCTTAAATGGGCAAATCGAGAAGAAGATAAAGTTTGGGGACTAAATTGCAACAATTGGAAGTTGAGGATTGAATGTGCAATTAAAAGTCAAGGACCAACTTGCACAGCCTGAAAAAGATGGAAAATTGCATTGCAACGTCCTTCCTTGTGATCGCGGGATTTCTACCACGTGATCGCGAGGTGCCTCGAATTTTTCAACAGAGAGTTTTACCTATGCCTATGCGATCGCGAGGTTTTATACCACGTGATCACTTGGCTTTCCGGCTGGGCCAAATGTGGGCTTTTTCTCGCGATTTTCAACAGTATTCTCGCTTTTTAACCTAGGTTTTCTCCAAAACCTATAAATACAACTCATTAGGCACGAAAATAAGACCTTTGCCTCTCCAAAGAACGAGCCACAATCGAGAAATCAACATCAAATTCTTGGGGAATCAAGCATCGTAAAGGGGCGTGAATTGAAGATAATTGAAGAATCAAAACTTGGTGCAAGATTTCCATTCTTTATATTATTTTTAATGAACGTTAATTTTTATTGTTATTGTTCTTTATTGATGATGTGTAACTAAATTCTATGTTGGGATGAACGATGTGGCCTAGTTATATTATTTTAATTCCAAATTCCGTTGTTTTAATGTTTAGTTACATGTATTGATTTATTATTGTTCTTAATGCTTGAATTGCTTGATCACCAGTTCATGATATATTGAATTATTTCCATAATCCGATAGGTGAGTTAATAATTTGGAACATGGTAATAAATTCGATAATTGAACGAGAGATAGAGATATACTCTTGCTATTATTGCGGTCGTGTGTGAATTCTTGTATTTATCGCATCTAGATAAGGAATATTCAGACCCGCTGTAGAGATACATGGTTGACTTATATAGGTAGAATTGACTTAAACTCGAGAGAGGAATTTCAATATAAATTAGTGAATTTGACCGAGTACATAATTAGAAAATAAAACATGGAATTTGAGTTAATTTAATTGGTTAGGTGAAATCGTAAATCCCAACTATTTTACAATCGTTTTTAAAAACAAAACAAATTTAGCAATTTAATTCTTTAATTGATTTTTTTTTTTGTTTTAGATTTCAAACATCAAATTATTTCGTTCGTTCAAATAAAGTGTAGAACTAAAATATTTCGGTAATTAATAGCAGTCCTCGTGGGACGATAATCCGGACTCCTAGGTCCACTTTATTACTTCTCACGACCCGTGCACTTGCGGGGATATCTCGCATCACGAGATATCAGTGAACACCTAACAATTAAACCGAGGTCCTGGTGACCGGAAGAAGAGCCTACTGCCTCTTCTCTTCCCAAATCCCTGTCCCGCTTGCTTCGAAGCTCTCTCAAAGATGCCTCCTCCTCGGAGGATAGATGAGCCATGTAGTTCTAGTCTTTTTCTTCTTCGCTGTCAGAATTACTCAAATAAATTATACCACTGATTTTCCTATTCCTCCTCTTAATCTGCTCCCTAAAGAAGCAGGAACTAAAAACCGACAAAGATATGGGGCATAAACCTCTGACAAGAATCGCCATTGCTAACATTTCCTGTGAACCCGTTCCCCAAACTCTTTCCATTTATTCTTAAAAAAGAGCCAGACTCACCGAAAGAAAAAACAAAGGGCAAAACAAAAATTTCAAACCCACGCTTGAAGACTAGCAATAAAGAGGTTTTCTTTACACTTACAAAGGAAAAGAATTTTACATTCGGAAATGGAAGTCCAAGATTGTATACTTGGGATGAAGAATGCGCGAATGAAGAGTGTATAACGACAGGGATGAGTTCCTATATGGAAAGCCCTTGAAGAGATATTGAAAGAATTGCTGTAACGAGAGAGACGCTACAACTTCTTGCGAGAATGTGGCTACAAGAAAAATTCTGAGAAAATGGTAAAGGGAAAACAATGAGCAGAAGGAGGCTTTATATGGAACCTAACGATCTAGAACCCTTGGTTTGCGAGCCACATAATTAACACGGGTAACCAACGTCCCTTGGGGAATGGATTAATCAAGGAGCCAACTGTCAAACGAAGGGAGAAAATCGTTCAGTTACCATAGTGGGCACCACGCGCGGAGAGATGTCACATATCATTCTTTTCCTGCTCCTTGGGAACCGATATTAGAACAGAAGGTCGGCTTTACTTTAAATCTGAGCTCCCGCTAAGGAATGTCGCTCCGAGCTTCAAGCTTGCAGCGCCATACGATAATTCCCAGCCGAAAGAGGGCAGAACAATAAAGTATATATATATATATATATATATATATATATATATATATATATATATATATATATATATATATAACAGATAAAAAAGTTTGAGCCAGATCGTAATCCAGTAGCTACACGATTACAGAAGGCCATCAAAACAATGTCAGTGCCTCGAACATACAACAAATCCTACCTACCCATAAATGACCACATCGAATTTGAGGGACTAGTGTTGAGATCGTATCCAAAATGTGGTACATTGGGCCATCAGTGAAGGCCCAATGGAATTTTTTCCATGATTAAAGTTTAGGATATCGCCCTGGGCCAATGGCTGAGGTGGAAAGCACACGAGCTCCTCTGGCCGAACTGATTTGTGTCTAGCAGACGCGCTTTATGCTTAGCCGAGGTGCTTACGGTGGCGCTTCGGATGTAAAGATGGGACAAGGGATGAAGTTAGAGATGTGACACCACCTTTACCAAGATGTGACAGACGTCCATCCCCTACGAAATGTAGCAATGATTACGGCCAAAAAGCAAGGTTGTCCCCTCCAAGTGCTAGGATTCGTTGTTTTGGATTGTGAAAAAATGCGGACTTTATACGTGTATTCACCCTAGCTCTTGGAGGGGACAACCTTGCTTTTTGACCGTAATCATTGCTACATTTCGTAGGGAATGGGTGCCTGTTACATCTTTGTAAAGACGGTGTCACATCTCTGACTTCATCCCTTGTCCCATCTTTACATCCAAGGCGACACCGTAAGCACTTCGGCTAAGCATAAAGCGCGTCTGCTAGACACAAATCAGTTCGTCCAGAGGAGCTCGTGTACTTTTCCACCTTGGCCATTGGCCCAGGGCTATATCCTAAATTTTAATCATGGGCTAAAGTCCATTGGCCCTCATTGGGCCTTCACTGGTGGCCCAATGTGCCACATTTTGGATAAGATCTCAACAGGAGCATTTACTAATCGCCTCTCCTTCTCTTAGAGACATTTTAACTTGATTTTTGACCCTAAATAACATTAATTGGAGCTCTTCTAAAATGTCCCTAATATCATCAATTTTAGTAGTGAATGCAGCCTTATATTTTGTCAACTTTTTAGGGGTGGGGAATTCCCCTTGTACAGGGGCACTAAGGGGCCTGTAGCACATTCATTTTTTGGAGTACTTTCAACTAGGAGTGTCAACGAGCCGAGCCGAGCCGAGCCGGCTCGCGAGCCGAAGATCAAGGCTCGAACTTGGCTCGAGCTTTTTGGGGTCGAGCTTTTTTTGGCCCGAGCCGAGCCGAACTAAAGCTCGTCCCCAAAAATAAGGCTCGACTCGAGTTTTAGCTCGAGCTTTTTTCGAGCCGAGCCGAGCCAAGTCCCGAGCTTTTACTTTTTCTCTTATTTTTATAGCAAAAACTCATAAAATTTTTATTGAAAATGTGTGTATATAGCAAGTTGAGCCGAACTCGTGATCGAAATTCATTGTTCAAGCTCCCTAATTAAGGGTACTTGCAAATCTATCAAACCAATCAAGTCTGTGTTTGTAATTTATTTAAAAAATGACAAATGTGTTGATAATTGAAAGACACGTATCTATCAGAGTTTTCAAATTAGACTTAGTCAGAAATATAATGATTATATCTCCACATCCCATTTACCTATAAATAAGGGGGTTAAAGGCTCATTAAAGGGGAAATTAATGTAAAAAAGAACTTTCAATTTCCATATATTTTGAAATGGCTTGTAGAGCTAAGCCTCATATCAAACACGAACTGAACTATGGTTCAACATATAACTAATTCAGTTCATTGGTGTTGAGTTCCATCTCGTTTAAATCCCTTAATGAAATAAATTTCAATTCGTCAAACTCTATTAAAATACGTCCTGAATACTTGGTCAAAATTTTCAACTTTACAGAAATGTCCAAATACTCAAATTTCAAACTAACTTCTTGTTGACTAATTTCCACAGGAGAAGTGACGTCAATAAAATAGGTGCTAAAAGGAGAGGGCGAAGCGGGTCCTTGTTACTAGCACTACAGTTCCTCACCAAGTGTGAGTCTAGATAATATTAGCAAAATGAGCCACATATAGAAATCTTATAGACGTCTCTCAAAAAAAAGCTCGGCTCGAGCTTTGGCTCGAAATCTCGAGCCACGAGTCGAGCTTAGCCCGAGTTTTTTTCGAGCCGAGCCCGAGCGGCCCGAGCCGACGAACCATTTTGCCATCCCTACTTTCAACTGCCTAACACAATGAGAAAATCCTTATACACGGGATTGAAATGACGCACACAATAAGGACTTCAAAGTTCAGTACGTATACATTAGAAAACCCCCTATTTCGTATAAAAAAAGCTAAAAAGAATTTCCGTGAAGCACGCAATAATCCATTCTTCAGAAGGCAAACATCACAATTCCCCCAAGATCAGTAAATATGGATAGCCCAACGAATCGCCTCATCGATTATGTAATGTACTTGCTTTTGTTCTTTGGCATCACATATGTTTTGTTCTTGAATCCGAGCAAAACCAGGCCTTTATTGACATCACAAACGTCCCAATGTCCGCCCTCGAAAACAGTAAGTTATTTACTTTAAATTTTTTTTTCATGCAATCGTCTAAAAGTTTATGCTATTATATCTAGAAACGCGTCCCTTAAATTCACTTTTCATGTCCTTAATATTAATATACCACGAAACTAAAACATAGGTAGTTTGTAAAATTTTTACTTTCTATGTTTTTATGTGCACACAGTACGAAATGGTAACCTACAGAGATGAACTGGAAGAGGCATTATCAGAATCTTCAACAGAAAACAAAACTCTAATAATTTCCATTGTAAATAGAGCATATGTTGAAGGAGATAAACCGATGCTTGATCTTTTCTTGGATGGTTTCTGGTTAGGAGAGGATACCAGAACCCTAATCAATCATCTGTTGATTATGGCCATGGATCAGATATCATATGAACGGTGCAGATTTCTTAGGCTTCATTGCTACAAGCTCGAAACAGACGGTGTAGATTACGTAGGCGAAAAACTGTATATGTCTGATGATTTTATCAAAATGATGTGGAGAAGAACCCTATTCCTGAGGGATGTGCTGAAACTTGGTTACAACTTCATTTTTACAGTAAGTGATTTCTGTTTTCATAATATTGTTTTATATACAATGTTTTTACTTTTACACATTATATGTTGACTTTGGTGAAATAGTATTACGTACTTTACTCATATTTAAATCATAGTATATAAATAATTGGTTATATAATTAGTTAATTACAGTTCGTTGAGAAACATTTTTTTAATCAATAGAGGAATTTTTCTTATAAACATTACCTTTTCCTCTGATGGTAATATATATACATGATGGCATCATTATAGTTGTAATTTAGGTAAAGAACACAAATGGTCCTTTCCAACCGTACATTTCATCAATAAAATAATCTACAAATAAATTATTATTATTATTATTATTACTTTTTAATTACAAATTCTTCAAAAAAATTAAAATTACAGACCACATTATTTGAAATAATTGATCTCAAATAAGGGCTTAATATGTTAGGGACTAAATACACCAAATGTATAGGGACTTAATATGTTTGGGATTAAATATACCAAACGTTTGGAGGTTACAAACTAAATGTTCTAAACATGACTTAATATGTTAGAGACTATTATTTCAAGAAACTCAAAGGTTATTGATCGTTTGTGCTATTTACATGTTTTTAACGATGGAGACTAATGGAATCTAAAGGTAAGGACCTTTTCGCAATGTTTGGTGATTCTAAGGGTATAAATGCTAAAATCTAAACGTTGAGAACCATTTTCACAAGAAACCCAAAGGTTCGGGACCTTTTTGTGCTGTTTACCCTTGTAATTTCTACAAAACTGTCTCTATCATGCATTTTCAAACTTAGAATTTGATTTGGACATAGAAATTAGTATGTGTAAACTTAGAATTTGATTTTGACATATAAATGATTGCATTTGACTTGGAAAAACGTATTGAATTATATTCTCCTGTCCCATAATGATAGTTTATATTTTTACATAGATTATGAAAACATAATTAATATATGTTGGAACTATAAATTTACTTACATTATAACTCTAATATACCACTATATTGAATAGTGGATAGTTCATATTTGTTGATAACAATGTTACTTCCTCCTTCTCAATTATATAAACTGCATTTCCTTTTTCGTTTGTCCCAATTATATAGACTTGTTTCTTTATTGAGAATTATTTATTTTTTTTGTTTACCAATCACTAGTACAAAAACTAGAAATCGCGTCGGTTGTAAAATGGAATACGTGTCAGTTGTAGCAGCGACGTCTATGACGCAGACGCCTAAAGTCTTGACTTTAGGCGTCGGTTGTTAATCGATGCCTAAAGTTCAACTTTAAGTGTCGGTTGTAGAAATCGACGCCTAACGTCGAACTTTAGGCGTCGGTTCTAAGAACAAATCGACGCCTAAAGTAAAATAAATAAATAAATAAATAAAATCAACCTTGGGCGTCGTTGTAAAATTAGAACCGACGCCTAAAATTTTATTTTATTTTTTTTTACAATAAAAATAATTCCCATTATATGACCTGCAATGACCCAGGCCACTACAAGTCGTGACCTGTAATGACTTGGACGTGGCCTGCAGTCACCTGGGCGTGGACAGCAATGATCCAGGCCACTACAATTCGTGATCTGCAGTCACCTGGACGTGGCCTACAATGACTCAGGCCACTGTAAGTCGTGCCTTCTAGTATCTGGACGTGGCCTGTAATGACACAGGCCACTGCATGTCGTGGACTGCCGTCACCTGGACGTGGCCTGGATTGACTCAAGTCACTGCAGGTCCTAGCCTACAGTTACCTAGACGTGGCCTGCGGTGACCTGAACATGCGCATCACCAAATATATATATAATCGACATATACGTAATAAAATTAAATTAATAACAATTATACTTACAAAATTGTTAATTTAACATACAAATTAAATATATATGTAAATGCAAGTTTGATTACGCGTCGATTTACATAAACCTATGAACGAAATATTTTGCCCATAAGTTTTGAATCTCGATGATTTCCTCCATTGAATAGTATTCTTTAAATGCCTACAAACAATCAAAATGAATTATTAGTAGTTATTTTTTCATAAAAAATAAAGTCATTATTAAAAATTCTCATTTTCAATGACTTATACATTTTCTAACGAAGTAAGTTGAAAGTGTTCTGTGACTATCTCATACATATTTCTCATAACGTAGTAGCCACACTCAGACCCTCCAGGTTGCTGAGGACACTGAAATTTTCACATTGAAAACTAACAATACTAGTAATCAAACTAAATAAAATATAGAAATAATTCAAAGATTTGTAATAAAGTTTAAATCTGTGTTTTCATATCTTTACGTTTTTCCACGTTGTATTGGATTTCGTCCTCATGCCTCCAACTGTCCAATACGTTTTGAAAGCCCTAAAATTTCAATAAATTATATCAACAAGTTACAACATAATGATAAGACTCAAATTTTCTACAGAAATTTTTGCAGAGTCTCTCCTATAAATTTAACTTATCCAACCTGTAGGGAGACCCTGCTATTCAAAACTATCAACTTCTCAACAATCACAACATAAATGCATATTTCACTAAAACTATCCAATACGTTTTGAAAGCCCTAAAATTTCAATAAATTATATCAACAAGTTACAAAATAATAATAAGACTCAAATTTTCTACAGAAATTTTAGCAGAGTCTTTCCTATAAATTTAACTTATCCAACCTGTAGGGAGACACTGCTATTCAAAACTATCAACTTCTCAACAATCACAACATAAATGCATATTTCACTACAATTGTCCAATACGTTTTGAAAGCCCTAAAATTTCAATAAATTATATCAACAAGTTACAAAATAATAATAAGACTCAAATTTCCTACAGAAATTTTGGCAGAGTCTCTCCTATAAATTTAACTTATCCAACCTGTAGGGAGACCCTACTATTCAAAACTATCAACTTCTCAACAATCACAATATAAATGCATCAATTTCACTACAACTCCACAATCAATTTCACCACAACTCCACAACTATTTCATGAAAAGTTTCCTAACTTACGTGTTCAATATTGGCTTGATATCTAAGTCACGCTTAGATGCAGTAGCTGAATCCAAGAAGTACACCGTATTCATTTCAGGAGAAATAACTAGCAACATCCAGTGATTCCTACGTATTATGAACGTGTAAATACAACTTTAAATATCATATCATTCAAAATAGGTAAAAAAATAGAGAATATCAATGGTCTTACTCCTGAAAATAAGGTGCTAGAATAAATTTCATAGATTTCATTGCCTTCATGGTGTTGGCCAAGTAAGTTATAACACCATTTGCATTTGTTCTTACTGAAACCGACGCAATGACATGAATCCAATCGATTCAATACCGCATTCCTGACACAACTCATGGAGGTACCTAAAAAATAATAATACCAATAAATAGAAGTAAAACAATGATTTAAATTGAAGTTATAATTTTTGATCAGAAGTCTTACAATGAAAACACTTGTAAGATAGATGTATCCAACCATTGCATCGTAAGCAAGTCGGTCATGTCTCCGAATGTAACGAAAAAACCATCCTTGAATGCACAATTGAACACGGCGGCATCTACGGGCACCTGGTAGAAGTCATCCCCAACAGGTAATTGAAGGACCAGAGTGTATAACATTTTTGCAATTATCACCCAGACGTTGCAACGTCTCATCGTCAATAATCACAGGTCGCTGGATAGATGACATTTCGAAACTCTGAGGTGTTTTTCCTTCGTTAGATTTTTTCACCTGTTGTGGTGCTTCTTCCTGCAACAAGACAATTTTTATCATCTTAATGTGTTATACAAATTTAAAAGAAATTAATATTGACAGAAACTTTTATATAACTAAATGTTATTACCTCTCCAAAAATCACCAACTCCTTAGGCCATTGCAAGAAGCTTCCAATAGTTTCCCCCACTGTGGTGTGGTGTTGAGATGACACTGGAATATAGAACACTTCTGCACCATCGAAAATGTGGTCAATGGACACCTTAGCATGATCAGGCCAAAGAGGTTGATGATGCACCACTGTGTCGGGTCCGGCTGGATAAACCATCCCACTCGCCACTATTTGTTTCTCACCATTAAGACTTATGGCGAGAAGACAAGGAGTCGACTTCTATTGTACAACATCATTGAACATATATGTTAGAACCTTCCAGTTGAAATAACATAATTAATGTTAAAAAATTCTAAATAACTTAACATTAAATACTTGAAGTCCATTAAATGGATCTGGATCCACGGAGTGGCAACTACTGCGAGTTGGTGGTCAGGACTGTGGAGTTATGTCCACCTCGGCCTCAACATTTAAGCCCAGGCGTTGGAGGATAGCATCGTATTTAGTCTGCATACTATGGTACTCCCTCTGCATAGTATCGAATTTACTCTGCATCTCCGACATGGTCTGATGCCTGACCCTCTCGGCAATACTATCCTCCATCTCTGACTTGATCATCTCCTTAATATCGTCTACTGAGACGACCCCACACGAACGTCCAATGTAATCATCAGGCCTTCCGTAAACATCCCTCGTGATCACATAGATGCCATACCCCCTCACCCTACCAGGGTGATCCGACTTACCAAGGGCTTCACTTAAAATATCATGATGTTTACTTGCCACAAATGTCCCCTGCGTGGCCTGCTCAGCTTTTTCAACCTATTAACAAAAAAGTGAAACATAAATATAAGTATATATTTAAGTAAATTTGAATTTAAATTATGAAAAAATAATGATGATATATTTACAATTTTGACAAACACCCACCTTGTTTTCTCGTTGGGGATGTAATAACTTCTATCTTCTTTCTTCTTGGATCTAGCTCGAATCCAATCTAAACTTCGATCCTCACTTACAATTGACGAGCTAATCATGTCGTATGAAGAACTATAAGATAGTGGGTCACTAACTAGCCACTGTGGCTTCATCCCCGCATAACCAGCTGAGCCCATATAATGTGTATGCTCGTTTGGCAATTGAGCATCCCTGGCCTTCTTACTTTTTTCCTGAAAAATGTCACATCATGTATTTAAGTTTCAACTCAATAAATCACATGCGTACATTTAAATATATATACCTTAAATTTCTCCGTCTGGCGTTCTTTCTTGAACGACTCCCATTGCTCTTCAATTATAAAGTCATAAAATTGCGTAGGAGATGTATATTTCGAGTGGTCATGTGTAATATAATCATGAACCAGCCGAGTCTTGAAATATTTCCATTGCATCCCCGCAACTTTCAACACCCTTTTTTGGCTGAGTCATCAGGGATGTTGAACTCCCTCTGAAAGACGAATATAATATGCGATGTTATAAAAAAAATTACGAAACGTTATTAATTAACCATGTATGAAGTGATAGTACCTTTATTTCTTCCCACATCATGTCCTTAAGGCCAGGATCAACCTTGTGCCAATTGCTGATGTTTATGTCAACGTGAATACGGACCAAACACCCCAGGTGAAATTCATCTGAGTATGTGCATTAAACACCGACACGCCTTCATCCTACAACAGTCTTAAATATTCAATTAGTGGGGCTAGGTAAACATCTATATCATTTCCCGATTATTTAGGCCCTGATATTAACAAAGATAACATGATATACTTGCGCTTCATACATAACCAGGAGGAAGATTGTAAATCTTCAAAAGAACCGGCCAAGTGCTATGTCGACTACTCATATTACCGTGTGGGTTCATCCTATCTGTACATAGTCCCAACCTAAGATTTCTATCTTTGCCCCCAAATTCAGAAAACAACCTATTAATGTTCCTCCATTGAGGAGAATCGGCCACGTGTCTTAGTTTTCCATCTTCTTTTCTCCCGTCGGCATGCCACCGCAAGTTCTTTGCATCCTTTGCATTGGAAAACAAACGTTTAAATCTTGGTATTATAGGTAAATACCATAACACCTTTGTCAGAGGGCTTTTCTTATCACCACAATTATCATTCACATTCTTTTGCTTATACCGTGATGCCCCACACTTTGGACATAGACGCAAGTCCTTGTAATCATTTCGATACAGTAAACAATCATTTGGACATGCATGTATCCTCTCGATCTCCATACCTATCGGGTACAACAATTTCTTTGCCTCGTAGATTGAACTAGGAAGTTCGTTATATTCCGGAAGCATCTCTCGTAACAGTTCCAATAATGCCGTGAAATTCTTATCACTCCACCTATTGCTTGCATTCAAGTTATACAATTTCAGTATAGCAGACAATTTAGTGAATTTATTACAACCAGAAAACAAAGGCTTCTCAGAATCGTTGAACAAGCTATCTAATACATGAACCTTTTCAATGTATTCCCCTTGTATATCACACATCATTTCGTCTATCATATCATTCTCATCATTTTCCACATCATTCTCACCAATATCACTCAAATTATTCTCCTGCTGATCACCAACATCGTTACCAGTGCTCGTGCTGGGAAGCATACTCTCACCATGCCATATCCATCGTGTATAACCTTCCTTAAACTCACGACAAATCAAATGACTCTTCACTTGATCAAAACTACGAAACTTTCTCAAATTCTTACAAACATAACAAGGACACAAAATCATTACTTCACCTTTCTTTCTCTTGTATTCATCCGCACATTTCATAAACTCTTCAACACCTTTTACATATTCATGTCTATTACGTTTGTCATACATCCAACCCCGATCCATATCAATGACCTATATGTGAAGATATAATTAAAAAAAATTAATAGTTTTGAGTTAATATTTTTCATGATACAACCTTAAACCAACTATATATTAATATTTGAAATCAAATACGATAATTTATTAGGTTGGAAACTTCATAATTTTATTAGGATGATTATATTCTATGTATTTATTTATTTAGTATGGTCAATTCTGTAATAGTGAAAATTATAATTTTCATTTTTTATTTACAAATCCTACAAAAATTTCGGCAGAACCTCCCCTATAAATTGGACTTAGCCAACCTGTAGGAAGAATAAAAATGCCACAATAAACCAAAATGTTCAACCTCGACATATTCAAAACTCAAATACAACTCCAATCAAACTTCAACATCATCAACTACTCCAAGTTTAATCCAAAATCCATTCCCAATTCCTAAAATGTCAAGCTAAGATTTCATAAGTTAATATCTCATAATTTCAATATAATTCCAATAATTAAAATATTACAATGTATCTATCTACTAACTTAAAATCAACAATATAAATTTAACATCCAAACTTATATATATTAACATTTAATTAACACATTTATACATATTAACATGTAATTAACAAATTTACACACACACACACACACACACACACACATAGACACATATATACACACATGAGGATCGAAGTGGGTCTTACAATGTGGGAGGTGGCGGGGGGCGGAGGTGGTGTCGGGTGGTGGAGGTGGCGGCGGGCAGAGATGGTGCTGGGTGGTGGAGGGGCTCGGTGGTGAAGAGTGGAGGAAAGAGAGAAAGACCAAAGGAAAGAGAGAGAGGCGCGAGAGTGAAGATATGAAATGTTCGCGGGTAAAATAAGAAGGGAATACACGTTAGTTCTATTAAGAACCGACGCCTAAAGTCGGTTCTTAATTAAAACCGACGCGTATTCCAAAAAAAATTTACGAAAATGCCACCGTCCTTTTTTACACGTCAGTGTTTTGAAAAATCGACGTGTATTCCCCTTTTTTTGTGTTGTTTTGTACTAGTGAATGTACCCCTATTTATTACTTCCAACATAATAGTTTTGATATTAAATAAGGTGACGCGGGACGGAAGCAAGGAATTCAAGTGAAATCCTTAAAAGAAATATAAAACTTGGAATCCACCAAACAAATTGAGAAGAAATTTCAAGAATTTTATTAATAATCTGAATGAATGAAAAACCAATGAATTAACCCTCTATTTATAGGGTTATAAAACAAAGAAACGCATTCTAAATCAAATAGAAAAAACATAAAACTTATTCTAGATTAACTAAAATAAACAAAGAAACATATTCTAAATTATCTAGGAAAGCATAAAACCTAAAATAAAAAGAATTCAAGATAAACTAAATGAAAGAAATAGCACTAAAATATTAAAACACTATTTTCGCTTTCTGAAATCTCGAATGCCTAAAATCCATCGTATATCACAGCAAAGTAGTGAGTACAATTTGTCTCGTCGAGCTACCCAAAATAGACCTATTATGGACCCGAAACGGAGGTTTAAATTGCGGTCTAATCCTTTACGATCTAATTTTTCTTCAATCCACTCTATCATTTGTTCTACATCAGTCCCTTCTACCTCCGAAGAACTCGACCTTGAGTTATAATCTGGATAAAGAGGCTCATTATCTTCATCGAACTTGTATAGATATGCTACGTTGAACGTTCTTGAAATCCCCATTGACGTTGGCAAATCTATGATATAAGCATTATTGTTGATTCGTTTCAGTACTTTGAAAGGACCATACTCTCGGGGTTTTAGTTTACTGTAAGAACCAGCTGGAAATCTCTCTTTTTGCAAGAACACCATAACGGAATCCCCTTCTTGGAACTGCTTGTAACGTCTATGAGGATCTATTGTTGCCTTATATTTTACATTTGTTTTTTCTAAAATTTGTTTCACCTCATCCCGACTTGTAACCACTTCTGCTGTCAAGTCTTTAGCTGCTTTATTCGGTCTATGCCCCTGAGGTAACAAAACTAAATCTACCACATGATAGGAACATCGGAATACACAATAGCAAAAGGCGACCTTCCTGTAGTTGTATGAATAGCACTGTTATATGCAAATTCAACCTGAGCTAATGCATAATCCCATTGTTTTAGCTTGTCTCCACAAACACTTCGAATCATATTCCCTAAAGTCCTGTTGGTAACTTCAGTTTCACCATCAGTTTATGGGTGGGCGGTGCTACTCCTCTTCAATTTTGTGTCAAAAAATTTCCACAATGTTATCCAAAAATGCCCTAGAAATTTTGTGTCCCTGTTTGATGTAATGGACCTAGGAACGCCATGTAACTTGACTACTTCCCTGAAAAATAGTTTGGCAATGTGGGATGCATCAGAAGTCTTGTAACAGGCGATAAAGTGAGCCATCTTGGAAAACCTATCAACTACTACGAAATTGAATCCACTCCTCTTTGGGTTCGTGGTAAAACCAAAACAAAGTTCATCGATATATCCTGCCAAATTCCCTCCGAAACAGTAAATGGTGTGTACAACCCCGTGTTTTGAGACTGACCTTTGGACACTTGACAAATATAACACTTTCTGGCAATGTTACCAACGTCCGTCTTTAGTCGAGGCCAATAATACCTATTTTCCAGACTTGCTATGGTTTTATCTCGGTCTAAATGGCCACTCAATCCACCACCATGCAAATCGCGTATTAATTTCTCACGTAAAGATGAAATAAGGATGCAAAGTTGGTTACCTTTTAATAGGTAATCATCTGAGATATGGAAGTCAGTCAATAGTTCACCTCTAGCACACTTGTCCCAAATTTACTTGAAGCCTTCATCTTCTCGATACAATTCTTTTAAAAATTCTTCTGCTAAGAGCATCGGCCACCTGATTAGATTTACCTGACTTATGTTTGATCACAGAAGGAAATTTCTGTAAAAAGGTAACCCATATGATGTGCCTTTTGTTGACGAATTTTTGACTATTTAAAAACTTCAAGGCCTGATGATCAATAAATAATACAAAATCCTTCTGTATTAGATAATGCTCCCATTGTTTCAACTCTCTCACCACTACATAAAACTCTTGATCATAATTGTTCCACGTCTGCCTGGAGTCACTTAGTTTTTCTTAAAAATAACCAACTGGTCTCTTTTCTTGTGAAAGGATATCTCCAACTCCAACACCAGTTGCATCACATTCAACTTCAAAAACTTTCTCAAAGCTAGGTAAAGCCAATACAGGAGCAGTACACAATTTTTCTTTAATAAGAGCAAAACTACGTTCCTGGTCCTCACCCCGATTAAACTTTCTTTTCTTAATACATTCTGTAAGTGGGGCTGTGATAGTACTGAAATTTCGAATGAAATGTCGGTAGAATGTGGCTAGTCCATGAAAACTTCTTTTCTAACATCTGATACTGTTTTTGGAGTCGGCCAATCTCGTATTGCTGTTGTCTTCTCCTCATCCACTTGTATGCCATCTTCCCCGACCACAAAACCCAAGAACAACAACTTTCTTGTAAAAAAATTACACTTCTTCATATTTATAAATAACTGGTTCTCCTTCAACACTCCCAGAACATGTCTCAACTAAAATATATGTTCTTTTTCGCTCTTGCTATAAATAAGGTGTAACACCCCAAGTTTAAAAGCTTAAAACTAGGCGTGTTAACTTTCCTTTACTTTTAACGCGGAAATAAAATATTTTAAAACACTAAAAATTTCATTTTTTCTATTATAAAATTTTATAGAATTTTCGACAGAGTCTCCTCTATAAATTAGACTTAACCAACCTATAGAGAGATATCATAACCATTTTAAAAGTATAAATCTAAACTCATTCAATATTCAACATGCAACCACAATTCTATATCAAACTTCCACATCACCAAACTATTCCAAAATAAATACCAACTTCTCCACACAAAATTTTATATCAATCGACTACAATTCAGAGAAATAAGTGATAATATAAACAATACTATAAGTATCATAACTTATTTAAACTATTTCCAACCAAAACCATTTTAAGAATACCCAATGAAAACTTATGAAAATTTCTTAGTTAAATTTTGAAGAAAATAACAAATTTCGGGTACTACCGAGTCTGCCGCCAGTACTCTCCTCAGATCACCTAACTTTCATCACCTGAAACATTGGGGAGGGATTGGGGTGAGCTAAAGTTAAGTAAGTAAACTTTATGCACGTGATGCATGCTCATGATATGAGATGCTTTAAACTTTGAAATATGTATCCCCATTCACTTTAACCTTTCAAAACTTTCAAACTTTTCAAACTTTCACTTAACATTTCAAAGCTTTCACTTAACATTTCAAAACTTTCACTTCATTTCCATCGTGAGCTCACTTGATGTATCTTCTAGTCAATCAGATAATAGTGAGCAATTCTTATTTGGAACCAGATTAACATTCACATTTCCACCGCAAAGCGGTTCAACATTCACTTTCCCACCGCAAAGCGGTTTAACAGTCCACCGTAAAACGATTGAACATTCCATCGCAAAGCGACTTAATTCGGGTACGTCGGCCCCTCGCGGCCCATTTCCCACTCGCATCTTTCATGAACTAGAAGTACTCCCATTCTTTCTTGAAAACTTGGGATACATAACTTTTGAACAAACTTGCACCTTGACACATTTCTTTCATTTAAAAATATTTGACTTCCCAATTTCGATGCCAATGCATGCTTGATGATGCAATGACATGATAACGTGCATGCTTGAACATTCTTGTTAATAACATATACTTTCATAAAGTAAATGAAATTCATCAAAGCAAGTAAGTTGCAGGCAGTCATTTTCACATTTCACATTTACACTTAACTTCTATGAAAATAGGGGAAGTTTATTTACCTGAAATTCTTAGTATTTACCGTTCTGAATTCACAAGTGGAAAAGTCCCGGATGGCCGTGTCGTCAATGTACCAAATGTCCTAATTATTCACATTCATCAATAAGTATGACTTTTGACTCCAAACACATTTGAATTTTTTTTTTCTTTTTTTTTTTTTTTTTTTTTAAACCTAACCAAATCCCAAGCATACCATATCCAAAATGAACAATAAAATTTCACTGAACATTTCAAAGTCACCTTATCCTTTTTAACAACAGAACATCCGATCGAGATCAAAATCTCAAATTAATTTAAGTGTGACTTTAGGATATGATCAAAGCACATAAAACCCATACTCAAGACGAGGAATGAATGTCAATGCACATAATACCATACTCGACATAAGAGATTATCTTGAAAGGCAAAAAAAATTTGAAATCTCACTTATCAAATAGAATAGAAGTGAAAACTATGAAATATTCCTCACAGCCTAAGTTTCATATAGACAATTCCAATTACCATTCTACCCACTCATAAATCTGAAAGTTAATATATCACTCTTTATAATTTCTCCAAATTTAAAATTTACAAATGTAGCACAAATTTAAACCCAACATTTCAATTAAATTACAAATTCATGAATTTCGAAATCTGTAGAAATCATACATACGTAAACACCAAATTCCCAAATTCAAAATCTGAAAAAGCATAATATTACTCAAGTTTTAAATTAGACAGTCCGCTAATTTCACAGCTCTCACAATTCAGGAAATATGATGTCTAAACTAAAACTCAACCAAAATAACGAAATCAACAATTCTAACAGTTAACAAATATAAAATTCTCGAATTTATCCTAAACTGATAGGAAAATCAATTAACTCAATTAAATCTTTATAATTTCGAAATCTGAAATAAATGGATATTCACGTAATATACATACACATACCAATACATACATACCCACAAATCAATATATATATATATATATATATATATATATATATATATATATATATATATATATATATATATATATAACTGTATGAGCGTGTGTAAACCGTGTGTCCAGGTTCGTGTGTGTGGGTACGTGTCCGTGGAGTGTGAGGGTAAAGGGTACTGAGTGCCTCACCTGTAGGTGGTGGTCGAGGTCCACGGCGCTGGTACGTGTTGTCGGCGCTGGTTCGTGTGTGAGGCTAGAGAGAGAGCGAGAGACAGGGATGTAGAGAGAAATGGGATGGAGAGAGACCGAGTTTATGGTTGATTTAGGGATAGGTTTAGTTATAGACTTTTGGTGATTTGCAAATTCGTCCCTCAATTCTCTCTAAGGACATAATTTAGTCCATAAGTTCTATTTACTCTCCAATCGCTGCCAAACTACTCCCCAACTTTCAATTTAATGTAATTTGGCCGTTCACAAATTTAAATAAATTGTAATAAGCATCCTTAGCAATTAAAATAACCACTTAGACACATAATTACAAGTAAAGAAAACTTATAAACTTTTTAATTGGTACATTGATCGAAACGGCGTCCAAGTCTTTCCACTGCAAAATAATTCGAATTATAGACATTAAAGATCACAAATTTATAATTTATAATAACATTAACATAAATATTAAGCGAAATTTAAAATTGCACATAAAAATGAAAGGGGTCTTACATAAGGATATCGTCAAAGTAGACGACAACGAAAGAACCAATAAAAGGACGCATAACTTGATTCATTAGCCTCATGAAGGTGCATGGAGCATTAGATAATCCGAATGGCATCACCATCCACTCATACAATCCATCTTTGTTTTTGAAAGCTGTCTTCCACTCGTCCCTCAGTCTTATTAGAATCTAATGGTATGCACTGTGAAGATCAATTTTTGAAAATACTTTGGAACCTTCTAAAACATCCAACATATCTTCCAAACGGGGAATGGGAAACCTGTATTTTATCATTATTTTATTTATGGCGCGACTGTCCACACACATGCGCCAAGTCCTTCCATTTTTTGGTACTAATATAACAGGAACAGAACAAGGGCTCATACTTTCCCTGATAAAACCCTTTCTCAACAACTCTTCAATCTGATTCCTTAAAATCTCATTCTCCTTGGGGTTCATTCTGTAATGTGGAAGATTTGGTATCCTGGCACCGGGTACCAAATCGATATGATGCTGAATGTCATGCATAGGAGGTAGCTCGTTTGGAAGTTCATTTGCAATTATACCCTGGAAATCATTTAGGATTCTCTGTATTTCTATCGGAATTTCTTCATTATGTCCTACTACCATGAGTCATTTAACCACAATAGGAAATATGCAACAAGAATCCTTAGCAGAGTCCACTACTACCCGTTCATCACTGGTAATAGTAAGGAAATTTTCAGACTTTTTTATTCCCAATTTTGATTCCTGATCCCGAGGAGTTATGGCGATTCTGTGACCCTTCCAAGGAAATAACACTATATTATCACATCCTTTGTATATATAATTCACATCATATTTCCAAGGTCGTCCCAAGAGAATATGACAGGCGTCTATGTCGATTACATCAGAAATGAATACGGGTCGGGATGTTTCTCGATAACTTGAACGGATGGTCCCCATTTCACCCATCCTAATGAATACGGGTCGGGATGTTTCTCAGTTTGCAACTTCAAAGTTTTCACCAGCTTCTTGGACACAAAATTCTCACAACTTCCATTATCTACCATTACTTCGCCAACTTTGTTATTGATAGAACAAAGTGAACAAAATATACGACGTTGCTGCCCATCTTCTTTTGGTGATAATAACACTCACTGTAACACCAAAGCTAACCTCTCGACTCCTTCTATTGCAAATTCGACCCCATTATATGTATCTTCGCCTCTTCTTCTTCGAACAGATCGTTATCGTAACCTTCCTCAACCTCAATTAGGTTTGCCTGCCTTCGTTCTGGACAGTTGTTAGATCGATTGCCCAAGTTTTCTACAGCGATAATAGACATTTGTTGTGGGTTTTGCATAGGGTTCTCTTTCTGGGGTTGATTTTTGGCCTGGTTTCCGTTATTGAACCTTCCACTACTATCAGTTCCTTTATTTGCTGGATTTGAAGAATTTGGTTGTTGCAAAGTTTTCCCTTTATTTGGCAGATCTGTATATGTAATTCTGCAAAAATTGGTTGTCATCTTGTCATTCTCCATCATCTCGGCCTTCAAAGCTATATTAATGGCATCTGGTAGTGTCCACATAGTCTATAATCTAATCTTCTCTTGTATGATTGTCTTCAACCCACTGGTAAATCTGGCAATCTTCTGATTTTCAGTTTCTTAGAGATCATTACGTTCAGCCAATAGTTGGAATTCAAGGTCATAATCATGCACACAACAATTTTCTTGCACGTAATTCAGGTACATACAATAGAGAATTTGCTCGTATTCCGAAGGCAAGAACCGTCCCTATAATAACCGCTTCATTCTTCTCCAACAGCGAATTTTATTCTTTCCTTGTTTATGACGGGTGGCCTACAATTGATCCCACCATACTGCTACAGAACCCTTCAAGCGGAATGCCACAATCTTCACTAATTTTTTATCGGAAACCTCCATCATATGAACAAACCTCTCAACTTCCCCTAACCAATCGAAGATATCTTCAACTCTTAAGTTACAAGCAAAGTAGGGAATATCTGCCTTAACACAATAGTCTTCCCGATTATTGTTGTTGTTTAGTGGAGGAGCAATATCCTCCTTCGAATCTGACTCATTAGCAACTATGTCATGTATTATACCAATAGCGCCTCTGTTAGCCCGTAGATTGTCCCCTTCATTGATGCCTCTATTACTTACGCCTCTGTCATTGTTCGCAACATTATTTCCAGCGTTGTTCCCCATTGCCTGTAATGCGACTCGTTGTAATTCTTCAAGACGAGTATCCACCTTATTAATTATCTATGTTTTTAGTAAATCCAATTCACCCTTGGTAACTGGAACATCAGCAATTGATATAGGATATATTAAACACAATCAAAGGTAACGAGACAGAGAGAGCGCGCTCTGATACCACTTGACGCAGGATGGAAGCAAGGACTTCAAGCGAAATTCATAAAAAAAATATAAAACTTGGAATCTACCAAGCAAATTGAAAAGAAATCTCAAGAATTTTATTAATAATCTGAATGAATCAAAAAAGAATGAATTAACCCTCTATTTAAGGGTCACAAAACAAAGAAACGTATTCTAAATCAAATAGAAAAAACATAAAACCTATTCTAGATTAACAAAAATAAACAAAGAAACATATTCTAAATTATCTTAGAAAGCATAAAACGTAAAATAAAAAGAATTCAAGATAAACTAAATGACAAAAATAGCACTAAAATATTAAAACACTGTTTTCGCTGTCTGAACGATCTCGAGCTACCCCAAATAGACACATTGTGGACCCGAAACGGAGGTCGGACGCCAAATCTGTAAATTGCAGTCTAGTTCTTTACGATCTAATTTTTTTTCAATCCACTCTACCATTTGTTCTACATCATAAGGGTAAACTGAAAATTTTCTTTAAAAATATATTTTCAATGACATTAATATGTTTTCTTAATCTGTGTGAAAAGTCAAAAAAACCTATATATTTGTGATGGAGGGAGTATTAAATTGAAGTATATTAGAAAATTAAGACATTTATATTCTTAACAAAAAAAGTAACTATAATTTGGTACAAATAAAAAAGGAAAGCGATCATATCTTTGTGGGACGGAGGGAATAACATAGATACAATATCTAAATAAATAGGATGAAAAAAAAATATATATTTCTTGTTAATTATATATATAGAGGCTTGATCAAGTGCCAACCGCTGGCACCGTTATGATGCCAACGATAGACACATTGCTGTGACCCCACATAAAGGTGGGGCCACAACAATGTGGCACTTGATCAAAATTTATTATATATAACAAAATATAACACATTATTTTTGTCTGTGAAATGTAATATAAGATGAAAGATATGTATGCTATAGAACTAAAATGACTTGGAATATAAACTAGTAGTGACTTATTGATGTGATCCGAAGTAGGAGACCAAAGGAGAAGTCGACCTATGGGCAATGTGACAGTGATCTACGAGGGAAACGGCACAAGTTTCATGCTGGAGTCGAGCCGAGAAGGCGAAAGGATCAAGCCGAGACAAATAATCAAGAAATTGTGCAGAAAGACACTTACGGCCGTAAGAATAAACTTCACGGCCGTAAAACTCAAGTTCACGGCCGTAAAACTCAAATCCTCACGGCCGTAACTCCGCCTCGGGTTTGAATTAAGAATTGCAGAATTTTAGTTACGGCCGTAATGAAAATGGTCACGGCCGTAAGACTTATGCAGAAGGACATTTACGGCCGTAAATCAGTTCTCACGGCCGTAACATCTAATTTTCCAGATTTCGCGTATTTTAATTTAATTCTGTTTTTAAATTATTTACTTCCATATTTTGGGCCCAAATTAGCGGCTAACCCTAGTTAGGTCAATTGCTACATTATATTACCTTGTATTTCATTATGGAACAAGAACTTTTGAATTATTGAATGAATGTGAGATTTTCTCTCTCTAAAAGGAGGATTCCTTTTTTCTTGTTCTTGAAGAACAATTCATAGAACTTATCAGATATTTTCTTGAATATTTGTGGCGTTCCAATCAGAAACTTATCAAGGAATTTGGCATCCCTTGTGGCGTCTCGAAAACCTCGGTTCTTCAATCCGCATCGTCAATTTTTTGCGTCGTGATTGTTGGGTCCAGGTCCTATCGTCAATCTTATTTTAATTCCCGTCTATTTATTTTAATTCTTGTTAATTTTCTTGTCAGATCTGATTTAGATCTTTCCTAGGGTTTTAGATTTATCGTTATTTCTGCGTTTCGACGAGATTCCCCGACTGGGATCGCGTCACTTATACATGATTTATTTATTTATTTTCAATGGGTACTATTTACTGAAAATGGACGATATTGAGGGTTTTCGAGTAAAGTTGTTAGAAACCCTAAACTTTTGCTAATCAAGATTTCATTTGACAGGACACAGATGTGTTATGGCTGAGGAACCCATTTCATCATTTAAGTCTAGACCAATCAATGGACCTGCAAATCAGCACTGATAAATTCAATGGAAATCAATGGTCAGAAGCAAACCCTATCAACACAGGCTTCTACATGCAGTGGCGGAGCCACCTATAGGCGAGGTAGCGCGGCCGCGCTACCTCACCTCCGGTGGTGCGCCATGGCGCTGCGCAGGTTGAGGTGGCGCCGCGCCACTGGTAAGCAGATTTTTTTTTTTTTTTTGGCCCAAATTAGTACCCAACCCCCAAGCCCAAACCAAAAATACAACATACAAATCAATCTCCATTTGGTCCAACAAGCAAAATCTTAACAAAAATCAAAATCCCTAACCTTTTGGTTTGGTCCGACCCCGCCACTGCCGATTCTCCGTGTCAAAAATCAAAATCCTTTGTGCAAAATCGTTGCTCGCGACACTGGCCACAGCCCACAGTGCCACTGGTTTCCGCCGGCGCCAGTTGGTCTGAGTCGTCTGACTCCTCCACTCTTCAGCCGTCCAAACTCCAGCGGCAGCGTGCTTCTTGTTTTTTGTACTGTGCTGCTCGCCAGTCGCCTGCTCTGAGTGCTCTCCACTGCCGATTGTAATTGTTGATTTGTTGTTTACTAATTATTTGTACTTTTTGACTTTTTGTAGTTGTTTAGTAACTTTAGTTAATAAATTATAAGTATTATTGTATTAAGTGTACTGTGTATATGATTATTTTATTTGTTTTGGTAATTTGGTTGTGTAATTTTCAGATTTTATAATGTTATTATGTTAATGTCTAAGTTTAAAATATTTTAATAAATATTATAGATATTTGATTTCTTAATTTTTTTTGGTTAGGTTAGATGTCATTCCCCAATTTTTTTTTATCAATTTATGATTACTCACTAAGGCTAAACCTTAATTCGTTATAATTGATTTGAGAATTATACATAAATGTTACATTTAAGTTTTTGTAAAGTGGTTTAGATTTGTAAAATGTGACTATTGTGATGAAAATATGATTTGATTTTTTGGTTAGGTTAGATTTCATTCCCCAATTTTTTTATCAATTTGTGATTTCTCACTAAGACTAAACCTTAATTCGTTATAATTGATTTGAGAATTATACATAAATGTTACATTTAAGTTTTTGTAAAGTGGTTTAGATTTGTAAAATGTGACTATTGTGATGAAAATATGATTTGATTTGTTTTGGTTGTGTACACGGAGCGAGACGTTTTTAAAAATATTGAGAATGAGGCAATATTGCAGCGTTTCCAAAATATCAGACCCTGAAGAATGCAGTTGTTCGTGCCAACAAATACTAACTGATGTCATTATCATGTATTTTGCATCTATTTTGGTTTGTATGGGATTATATGTTCATATATTTAATTACAACTTTTTCTTTTTATTTCTATTTATTCATTTTTAAATATTATTTCATTAAATAATATTCACAATCTCGCTACTGCCATCGTTCACGTTAGTCGGTCAACGGCCGAAGAGGTCAATTGTCAACGGTCAACGCTCTACCTGGACTTCTCGGCTGGCTCCGCCACTGTCTACATGATCAACTCAAACAACAAAACCATTGCTCTATTCGACTCCTGGTATGCCAGCAAAGACCATTCGACCGGATTAAAGGAGCAAGATGTATTAGAGAGGCTAATGCACGAACGTTTGTTCAGAAAATTAGGCCTCAAAGTGAGGTTTTTGGACACTGTTTATTTCAGCGGCTTCTGCCAGGACAACCAGGACGTTAGGGCGGTCACCACCGTCCATGCCAACTGTGTTAG
Organism: Ligustrum vulgare; assembly: GCA_963555705.1. Classification (NCBI taxonomy): domain Eukaryota; kingdom Viridiplantae; phylum Streptophyta; class Magnoliopsida; order Lamiales; family Oleaceae; genus Ligustrum; species Ligustrum vulgare. The sequence goes on from OY743175.1 coordinate 13,726,051, forward strand.
AAAATTTTATTTTAGATAATAATTTATCTATAATCTAAATAATCATCATGTTGGAATTATCAAGAATTAAATAACTGAAGCGGAAGCGTACCTTAATTAGATATGGTTCACGATGAACGATTCGACGGTTGGATCTTCCAAATCAATACGTAGTCCTTATTTTCTTTCTGATGATGGGATGTCAAAAAGAATGAACAGTACGTACGATTCAGGGACCATAACCGAATTTATATACTGTATTTCCAGTTAACCTAATCCGGCCCATCATGAATTAGGTATTGGCCTGGTATCTACACATAAAAATCCATACATTAATTAGATGCATTAAAGTCCAATATACTAAATCCTTATTAGATCACTTTAAATGGGCTTAGCCAAAATTGATAGCCTTTTATTCAATGGATAATTGTATAGATTACTTACTTTAGATAATAAAACTGATTTTTACTACCCAAATAAAAAATTTTGAAAAAAATTTCATTGTTACTAAAAAAAATTGAAAAGTATCATAGGTATCATACTGTGATACTAACATATTTGAGAAGTATCAAAAGTATCAGATTGTGATACTTCACGTGATTATGAAGTATTTTTCAGTTTTTATGATTTTATTATAAGTAATTTTCAATTTTTATAAAATTCAAGTAAATTTCAATTTGATCCCTAAAAGTAGTGTAATTATGTGAATAGCCCTTTATTCAATATACAATAATTCACATATAAGCCCACACGATTGATTAAAATCCTTACAATCTCCCACTTGGACTATATGTGTAACCTTACAATTGTGTATCAATCATAACCTTATGAGTACTCAGAATTTTGCTATCATTACTGAATGCATCCCCAAACAATCCGGTCCATCAATTATATCAACATAGGATCAAAGCGGCTTTCGCTACATTAATCGTAACTAAACCTATCAATGGTCACGTATATCGACATAACTGAATGACATGGATCAAGTATGGATGTGTAGCATGGAAATTACATGTAATGTGATCTTCAACATGCCTATTTCCAACTGGTCTAACCTTAGTGAGATCATCCTCAAACAAGTTCAGAGATAATAAACTTGAAACCTTACAGCTGTAAATAACTTTAACTTTAAACTGTATCCAAAAGGACAATAAATGTGTCTAATGCACCAAAAATACAAACTCCCACTGAAATCGAATATCCTCAAGAAATACAACACTCATATGAGTATTGTGCTCATGAAAGACCTTGGGTTGTAATACTTTAGTAAGCGGATCCTCAATTATGGAGTTTGTCCCAATGTGCTCTTATTGACACGTGTCCACTCTGAACTGTATCCTTCACAACCAGGAACTTATGTCAATGTATTTTGACTTAGTTGAGCTCCTGTTGTTACTGGAATATAAATCTGCTGAGTTATTGTCACACTATAAGTTTAGTGGTCTTTCTATACTGTACAAAATACGCAGCCCAGTGACAAAATTTCGCAGCTATATTCCATAATTTGATGCCCCAAAAATGCTACAAACTGTGCTGCCAAGTGAAAGAAGTTAAAGTATTTGTTAAGCACTCCTTCCGGAAATAGCTCCTCCAACTAGCAAATAGATGTAGCCTGATATGGATCTTCTACTGTTTTGGCATCTAGCAAAAATCGGAATCATAATACCATATGATCTCAAACTGATCCGATTTTGTATATGTAAGCATGTAATTTTTTGTTCTCTTTGAATACCTTATAACCCATGTTTGACTGCTTTCCAAATGATCCATCCTAGGGTTACTTAAATATCTCATTAGTATCCCAATAATGTATGCAATATCCGAACGCATACAAATTTGAGCATACATCAGATTTTCTATAGCTTAACTATATGAGATCCTCTGCATTTCTTTAACTTCAAGATAACTTTTCGGGCATTAGTTGAGACTAAATTGTCTCCCTTAGCAATAGGGGTGTCCCCTGATTTACTGTCTTGCATGCCAAACCTCTTAAGCACTTTATCGATATAGCCCTTTTGTGACAATTCAAGAATACCCCGAGAACAATCCCGGTGTATCTGAATTCCTAATACAAAAGAGATGTCACCAAGATTTTTAATCTCAAAATTCCTTGACAAAAATCTCATAATTTTATGTGACATGCCTATATCATTGGTGGAAAGCAATAATTAACATAGAAAACCAGGAAAACACACTTACTCCCACTGAACTTGTAATACACACAACCATCAACAGCATTAATCTCAAAACCAAATGAGATAATTACTTGATGAAATTTGTATTACCCTTAATGAGAAGCTGGCTTGAGCACATAAATGGATTTCTTTAATTTGAAAACCGTCTCATCAATGTCTCCATTGAGAAACATCGTCTTAACATCCATTTGATGTAACTCGAGGTCAAAATGTGCAACAACCTGACTTTCCTGAAAGAGTCTTTCGTAGAAACCAAAGGGAAAGTCTCTTTATAATCAATGTCATCATTCCATGTAAAGCATTTAGATACAAGACAAACTTTATATCTTTCCACATTACCTTCTGGTAATGGGACGAGATCCCAAACTTTATTGTCTTGCATATGCTTATACTCCTTATTTACGACATCAATTCACTTCTGAGAGTTAGAACCCTGCATGGCCTGATGGAATTGATTGGACCATCTTCCACCATTCCATTATTTCCTTATGTTCTTGGAAAAACACAATTTAAATTATCCTGAATAGCATTTTTCCCTTTCTCTCATGGATCTCCTTAATGGCTTTAGTTATTGAGGTTGTTGAGTTTGTACTTCTGAAATTTACCTTATTTTGGATGGGAGGTTCTTCAACATTGTCTAATTGAGGTTCCGGATATACTTCTTGATCAATGACATGCATAGAAACTTGCACATTGTCAAAAGCAATAGTAAGAATCGATACCGATCCTTCCTCAACTTCTTCCTTAAAGACAATATCTCTAACCTTATTTCTCCCCCAAACTCAACATCCTCAAAAAATGTTATATTTCCCGTTTCAAAAATTGACTTAAGTGTGGGATAATAAAATTTATAGCCCCTAGATCGCTCAGAATAACCAATAAAGTAGCTGCTTACTGTTTTGGAGTCCAATTTCTTTATGTGGCCTATAAGGCCTAACCTTAACTGGACATCCTCAAATGTGAAAATGCTTTAGACTAAGCTTTGTGCTTGTCAAAAGCTCTTAAGGTATTTCAGCAGCAGTTTTAATTGGTACTATGTACTATCTTTCTTTAAATGTCTAGATTTCTGGCAAAAGAAACAACCCTCAATGTTTTATGTGGTTTCTTTTGTCTTGGACCCTAAGTAACTTTATATTCTTTATTTCCTTTATTTTCTTGCCCTTATCTTTAGAGGTGTTTGCCAAGTGAACACTTTCAGTTCTGTCCTACTTCAACTTTTCTTCCTCTTGCACACAAAATAGAATGAGCTCATTTAGAGTTCATTTCTCCCTTTGATAGTTACAACTGACCTTAAATTAACTATATTGTGTAGGAATCGATATCAATACCAAATGCACGAGCAAGTCATTAGACAAGTCGAGGTTTAGTTCCTTAAATTTTGAAGCAGTGTGAGACATCTATATGATGTACTCCCTTATTTTCCCATACCTTTATACTTTATTGAAATCAAGCTTTGCATAAGCGTGCTTGTTTCAACCTTATCGTTTTTCGCAAAATGTTTCTTAATTTCGGCAAGGAATTCATTAGCATCATTTACCTCCTCAGATACTGTGCCACTAAAGGATTTCGGAATGCCGCACTTAATGATCATGAGACTCACGTAATTTAAGCAATCCCACTTCTCAAAGTTCCTCATTTGATTAGATGAACTTTCATCCGTAAGATGAGCAGGTTGCTCAATCCTTACGGTCTAGATCCATGCAGCCAACGAAAATTTAATGTTCTTGTTTTGATCCTTGAAGTTTGTTCCATAAATACAGGGATTAAATTTGAGCTTGTAGATATACTACTAGCAGAATTTGAAACCGAATAGAGAACACTTAAACAAAATAGCTCACATAAATACCTTATAATGCAAATCATACTTTCAAACAATGGTAGGGCCCATCACAAGATACCTAGTACAACATCAATATCCGCATGAAATAACACACAAACACCTAATTTTCCCTTGGTGTAGTGATCAAACACTGGAAATAAGACATGTTAACCAATAAACCTTTCTTTGGACCGATTTATTGGTCACATGTTAAACCAAATAATTGCCACGTGTTTATCACCATAGGTGCATGTGAAATTCAAGCCAAATATTGACCTTCCTTTGGGCCGATCAATATCCGCAATGAATAACACACACACAAATACCTTCTAATATTCAAAGTTAATTAATATCCACAAGAGAAGTTGCTTTGGCAACATGTTGCTTCAATTAACTTACTTTCGAATATTATATCTCTCAAAAGATTCCGATATACCAAGATTTGAAACTGAAATCCATTGATTTGCATCTATATTTGACTTTAGGATTTGAATTATAGAATTCAAAACTTTAGAATAAAGCAATCCTTAAGTTGAGAGAGTCAATTGCAATATTCTTAAACCTTAGGTGGCCAATTATGTAAAATTTTAAGCTTGAAGGACTTAAATTATAATTTCTCCAAAACTTTATTGGCCAATTTAGAGAAATTCCAAACTTTAGGTCCCAATTTTGAAAGAAAATCAAACTTTAGGGTCCAAAATAGAGAATTTTGAAACTTTAAGGACTAAATTTGAAAATATTCAAACTTTAGGAGACTGAAAATGAAAATTTTCAAACTTTATGGACCAAATTAGAGAATTTCAGAACTTTAGATGCTGTATTAGAAAATTCTCAAACCTTAAGGGACTGAATTTGAAAATTTTCCAAGGGACTGGATTAGAAAATTCTCAAACCTTAAGGGACCAAATTAGAGAATTCTCAAGCTTTAGATGCTGATTTTTAAAATTTTCATACTTTAGGGATCAATTTAGAAAATTTTCAAACATTAGGGGCTGGATTCTAAAATTTTAAAACTTTAGAAACTGAATTACATAATTCAGAACTTTAAAAGCCCAACTTAAAATCTTTTATAACTTTAGGGTTTAAGCCTTATTTCAAAACAATCAGAGAGGACTAGTGTTGCAATTAACCATAATTATCTAAAATTGCAAAACAGTCCTCGAAGACTTCAAATTTCCGGGTGAAGTCCTCCCTTCAAATCGCAACAGCTTGGTTTTAATAACCCTAGCCACAGCCGCCATCGCCTCCAAGTCTGGAGAACGCGGGGCACCCCCCCCGGGGGATTCCCATTGTGACACTCACCTGCAGCGCCATCCAAGGCACTGCATTCCAGAACGCAGCGTCGCTATGTGCGACGCTGCAGCCCACCGCGCGCGACACCACGCGCAACCAAGTCCGCCGGCCACACCTTCTTAATCCACAAATCTCAATCGAACAAATTATGCATCTCAAACCAGAATATATATACATACAGAAATCCGATTTCAACCATACATATATTCAAAAAAAAAAAAAAACCCCATTCTCAACAAACTTAATCCATTGTGAGAAAAACCCACAGAGATGTATATTTATCAATTTTGAAATCAGAACTTTATTCGCATATACATACGCAGAGATCGATTGGCTGACAGAAAACTCAAATTCATGTTGCCAAATTAACATGTAAACTGAATGCCTATGAAACACGCTGTATAAATTTTGAAATCACGCTGAATCCATTGTATAGTTTCGAAATCAGCAGTGTGTATGTATATTTACGAATAAATCAACAGCCTTTTGTTTGATTATACATACGCACATAAATTTTTGTTTTACATACGTGCGTACAAAATTAATCTGATAATTCAACACGATGTTGGCTCTGATACCACCGTTAGAAAATTTTATTTCAGATAATAATTTATCTATAATCTAAATAATCATCATGTTGGAATTATCAAGAATTTAATAACTGAAGCGGAAGCGTACCTTAATTAGATATGGTTCACGATGAACGATTCGACGGTTGGATCTTCCAAATCAATACGTATTCCTTTTTTTCTCTCTGATGATGGGATGTCAAAAAGAATGAACAGTACGTACGATTCAAGGACCATAACCGACTTTATATACTGTATTTCCAGTTAACCTAATCCGGCCCATCATGAATTAGGTACTGGCCTGATATCTACACATAAAAGCCCATACATTAATTAGATACATTAATGCTCAATATACCAAATCCTTATTAGATCACTTTAAATGGGCTTAACCAAAATTGATAGCCTTTTATTCAATACACAATAATTCACATATAAGCCCACACGATTGATTAAAATCCTTACAAACTGCTGCCGGAGAATCAGCGCCAAGTTATCCAATCTCACAGCGGTAATTCATGACTGGAAGAGATATAAGGGCTCTTCTGATAATCAAACATTGGCATTCAGGTGGACCGATCATATTGCCTGTATAAGTTCATGGAGAGATTAGAGAGAACTAAATGGTATCTTAAGGAGTTATATAAGTTATTATAGTTGTCATATACTCTGATTAATGGACTGTTAAGGTTACATTGGTTCAGTTGGAATGTGTCAAGTGACAATTAACGAATATATTATTTTTTGAAACCTTACATGATAGTTAAGAGAAACCCTTTAGCACTCTTATATTAATTCACTAGAAATATGACAGTGCAAGTTCTGCCATTACAATACAACAATTTTATATATAGCTCCTGTTTGGTTCATCTACAAATAGTAGCACATTTTTGCTCATATTGAACTTACTCGTTTCTTATAATAGGTTTACGTTTAAGTATCACATAGCTCTTAGAGTTTTAGCCATGAATTTGGAATACTAACAACTTTAATATTGTTGTGAAGTTCACTTTAATTAGCACGACAATAATATTTTTATTTTACCGAAACCTTGTAAAACATGAATTTATATTAATTAATGTCTATAATTTTATTGTATAATTATTACATGTTTGTTAGTAACATATATATAATTTGCACGCTGTAAAGTAATTTTACGGCATTCAAAATACACGCCATAAAAGTATTTACGGCATGCTTTTTGCACACCGTAAATTTACGGCATGGCCGTTTACAGCATGCAGATGCACGTCGTAAACACTATTTTACGGTCTGCAATGTACGCCGTAAAAGGTGAGCTTTGTTGTAGTGGTTGATTGATTGATTTCTTAAAATATCTAAGTTTTTATAATATATACAAATGGCCTGCAACTGCTTCTAACGTTTGAATTATTGATTTGTTGCCTTGATTTGTAACTTGCTTGGAATAACTGTTGACCAACACATTGTATAACCGTCGCCCATTATTGATTGTCTCCAATAACTGTCTCCAGTACTCCCATGATTTATTTTAACTGCTTCTTGAATCCTATCTGGCTTGGTCACTTGGTAGTCCAATTGCCTCTGCATTCGTCTGATCGCCCTAGTGCCTTAGTAATCGCCTAGTCATCCAAGTGCCTTAATTATCGCCCAGTCGTCCAACTCCCTTCGCATCGCCCTCAATGGACTACCATGTTTCGGGTGTTTCATGTTGGGCCTCCGCATTCAAGTGTCAACATTTGGACCTAAAAACATTTGGGCATAAACTTCTTCTAATAAATCACACCCTTTGGGTTATCGAATTGGGCCTCGTGAATTTGGGTATTTTTTGGGTGTCAAGACAAATCTTTTTCATCAAATTTTTCGAAACCACTTTTAGACCATACATATTTTTGAAATCACTTTTTAATTACACATCTTATTTTTCAGAAACAATAAAAATTTGTCTATAAACAAAGTTTAGCCACGTTATTATCCATTGTTTTAAAAAAAATGTTGAATAGAATTTTGAAGCTGTTACTTTTGTTAGGCAAGGTCTAAGCTTAATACATTTTAGAGTCCTGCTATTCTGTCCACTCCATTCTACCACACTGGGTGTTTCCCCCTCACATAGAGGATGGGGCCTCTAATTATAAGACCGGTTCCACACCCACACATACGAGAGGGGACACCTCGTGTGATACAATGAAGTGGGTAAAGTAGATTAATTCTACATTTTAATGTGCACCTTAATACCATTGTTAACTATACAAGCTTTTAATGGAGTTTAAAGTTCGAATTTTTTTCTCAATTTTTACTTACGTTCTCAATATTTTTGTCAGATTCTTATCATCAATCATTTATTAATTTGTATGTATTTTCGTTACATTTCTCACTGACAAAATTTGCTAAAAGGAACATTTAAAGACTTATTTGCCCGTCATATTTTGAAGAGTAATGATATTTAGTACCACCGATGTTAAAACACCGATTTATGAGGTATTAAATGAGAGATATAATTTTGCATTTTATTGAATTAGTATGAAATGCGTGAGATGCACGTGATTTTGTAATATTACCGTGAGATATATTTATTCAAGTATTAAACAATATATTTTAATCAAATCATATTTATTTTGAGTTTGTGTACTACTCGAAAAAAAATGACGATAAATTTATGCATGTCAATATTGAAAGAATTGAAAAATGATTGGAATTGGAATTGGATAAAATATTGTGCAAAAATATTGTTTCGGGGACATGAACATATTATATTTTTCTTCGATGTGTGTGTATATATAAAAGCAAGTTAAATTTATTTGCGGAGGATTTGGACCAATTAAGCATGAATTGAGATTTTATTTGTTAACTATTTAAAACCTACACATAATGATTAATGAATATCTAATACAATAAATAGTAGAGTATTGGTATTTTAATCCGTTACACAATGAAAATAAATATCAAGCAATGTTTTCCAAAATAAGCATCCTAGAAAATATTACAATTAAAGCTGTAATTTGATTCTTAAATGTCTTCATCTATCATTTGTGTATAATTCAGTTATAGCCCATCATTTCCAATAACATTAACTAAAAAGCTAAAAAATTCATATGCCATTTTTAATATTTTATAATTCTTAATTTAATCCTTAATTAATTTTATAATTTTTATTTAAAATGTTGATTATCTCCTCAAATTCTATTTATTTTCCAAAAGGCACTAAGCCCGAAATAGTCATTCTTGTATCTATATTAGTGGATTTCTCTCTTTCAATTTAAATTCAAATACATCTTAGCAATTAAATTTGGCTATTGACCCTCAAATATGGAGAAGAAAGTCTTGAGTAAAGACATGTTATCTTGATGACTATAGTCATGAAGATCCCAATATACTGTGGTAAAACTCATGATCAAGTCTATTACATTCTTTTGGAACAACAGTTCTAGAAACCTATCTCGAAGGGATAAAAATTGAGAGACAAATCCCATAACTCTTTCTGCTGAGTTGATATATCTTGAATAGCTAGTGTATTTTCAAAAAAAGGTGAGAAACAATTGGACAAACTTCAAGCAATCTTCTTTAAAATTCACTAGTTAACGTGAATTTTGTGTCATTAGGTAAGACATATAAAACCAATTACATATATTAGACAATCAAAATGACCTAATAAATTAAGAAACTAATAATGCAGATCAATTAATGAAGAGAATCTTGATTGTAAGAGGATTGAATAGAGAGAGTGAAAAAGATGCTTTTCAAACTTCTGGCCCTCACCCCATCTTTTAGAAAATGCATTAGAAGATGCATGACCACATAGAACTTGCATTTTGACATCAAGAATACTTGGAAAGGGTGTTGTGTAAAGATTTGAGGAAAAAAACAATGTTACAGGAGTGGTATTGCCATTCACTATAATAATTGAGATATATGTGTTCGCGAGATCTTTTGATACAAGTAGTAAGTACCTGGGATTAGCAAACAAATCTTGTACTAATTAGAAAAGTTGGAAATTAAAAAATCGGCGTATATTGTTGTGTTACATTTTGTATTTTTTGGTCATTAATTGCTTATTCTTGTAAACTCATAGACCAACAAATTAGAGACTTTTGATTTTATAGAATCTTTAAGCTTTATCTCATGTAGCTTAACAATATAGTAAAATAAGTAAATTGAGTGAAAAAAAATAAAAATTTAAACATAAACTTTATATCAAATCTTCGATAGTAAATCTGATTACTAAATTCACCAGATCACTATTATTATGTCAAGAAATATGATATCAAATACCACACTGATAAGTGTGTTTTATACACTTATTTGTATGTCTAAATTAGAAGAAATTATTGTCGTTTTAGAATATATGCTCCTTAATTTGTGTTTATTTGTTTACTTTTCAGAAAATATTCCAAGCAAAGAAGAATGAAGTAATTAATGGAAAAAATGGCAATATTGGATGTTAATTGGAGCTTAATTAAGCGAGTGAGAGATATGTGACGTCAACCGGGAAAGTCCATGGTGCTCAAGTGAACAACTTAGAGGTTGAAGGCCCCAATTGAAGGAATTGAGAGCTTCATTGAGAGACTCAAGTAGAATATAAAGTTTGGGGACTAAATAGCAACAATTGAACGTTGGGGATTGAAGGTGCAATTAAAAGTCGGGGACCAACTTACACAGCCGAGGAAAGATGGAAATCGCGATCGCTGGATATGAACCACGTGATCGCACGAAGGTGCAAAATCATAACCCGAGGCTAAACAACATAACCACGCGATCGCCGGATATATGCCTGCGCGATCGCGCAGTTATCCGACTGGGCCGCAGATCATATTTTTCTTGCGATTTTTAACAGGCCTTGGGCTTTTTGACCTAGGTTTTCTCCAAAACTTATAAATACAAGACGTGAGGCACGAAATCTGGACTTTTGCCTCTCCATAGAATGAGCCACAACAGAGAAATCAACATCAAATTCTTGGAGATTCAAGCATTGCAGAGGGGTGTGAATTGGAGATACTTGAAGAATTGATAATTAGTGCAATCTTTCCATTCTTCTTTGTTATTTTCAGTGAACTTCATTATTTTTTTTTTCCTATTTAAATATGATGTGTAGTTAAATTTGATGTTGGGATGAACGACGTAGCCTAGATAATTATTTTAATTCCATATTCCTTGTTTTAACGCTTTAATGCATGTGTTGATTTATTATTGCGTTTAATATGTGAATGAACTGTCCACTCATTCATGATTTTATGTGTTATTTTCAAAATCCGAGAAGTGAGTTAATAACATAGATCTAGGTAATTGAACGAGAGATAGAGATATACTCTTGTGATTAGTGCGATCGTGTGTGAATTCTTGTGTGTAAAGTATCTGGATAAGGAATATTCGGACCCGCTGTAGAGATACAATGTTGACTTATTTAGGTAGGATTGATTTAAACTTGAGAGAGGAATCTCAATTTGAACTAGTGAATTCGATCGAACACATATTTAGAAAATAAAATCTGGAATTGGAATTGGTTTAATTGGCTAGGTGAACTCGTGAATTCCAACTATATTACAATAGTATTTGAAAACAAAACATTTCCGCAATTTTAATTATTTTGTTCAAATAAAGTGTTGAACTAAAATATTTCGGTACTTAGTAAACAGTCCTCATGGGAACGATCACTCGACTCAAAAGTCACTTTATTACTTGATTGCGGTATCGTATACTTGCGATTTTATAATAACAAGTTTTTGGCGCCGTTGCCGGGGACTGTTAATTAATATCGATACCCATTAGTTCTTATTTTACTTTGAACTTTATTTTGCTTTATTTTTATTTTTATCTTTATTTTTAGTTTTTTTTTAATTAGTGTTTTATTTAATTTATACTAAGAAGGACTAAGTCATTTTATTTGCTTCCTATTGATACAGAAATTGAATGCACCTTTCGACAGAGGCGTATACAACATTTCGAAGTGAATCAACAAACAGACTTAGCCATGATAGATGATAGAATTCAAGATAATCAGGGAAATCAAGAAAATCTGCCAGCAGCTGTGAATGGACAGCAACAAAATCATGGAAAGAGTATTTTGCGAGACTACATGGTTCCTCCTATGGGGAACATTGGAACCTGCATTGTACCTCCTGTCATCCGAGCTAATAATTTTGAGATCAAGACTTCCTTGATATCCTTGATCAAAAATTCGTGCGTTTTTCATGGATTGCCATCTAAAGATCCTCATGCGCATCTTCGAACATTTTTGGAACTATGTGATATGCAACGCATGAATGGAGTTTCAGATGACGCCGTTAAATTAAAGTTGTTCTCGTTCTCTTTGGAGGATAAAGCAAAAGTCTGGTTTTACTCTTTTCCCCTACACACAATCACCACTTTTGAAGTTATGAGCTAGAATTTTTAGATAAATTTTTCTCACCTGGCCGCATGTCAAAGCTAAGGCGTGAGATTTTATCATTCAGTCAACAGCCTGGGGAATCAATTTTTGAGGCTTAGGAAAGGTTCAACGAGCTTATCAAACAATGTCTTACACATGGATTCGCTGATTGGATACTAGTTCAAACATTCTACAATGGGTTGACGAATGAGAATAAAAAGTATGCAGACTCAGCAGCTGGAGGATCAGTAATGGATATGACATATGAAGAAGCATCTGAAATCTTTGAGAAGATGGCTGCGAACAGTTACCAGTGGTACTCAGATAGATCTACACCAAAATCTGGAGGAATTTCTGCAGTTAGTGAAATTACAGCATTAAATGCTAAGCTGGATGCTTTAACAAAGAAAATCGACAGTATGGGTGTGCAGCCAATGAATTCCGTTCATACAACTTTGTGTGATTTTTGTTTCAAAAATCACGCTATAAGTTTCTGCCCAATTCAACAAAATCAATCAAACCCACAACATGTCAACTTCATAGGAAACAGGCAGCAGGGTGGTCCTTATTCACAAACGTACAACCAAGAATGGAAGAATCACCCAAATTTTTCATGGTCTTACAATCAAAATGTTCATCGATAGCCTGGATTTCAGCAACAGCAACAACAACAATCTCAGAAAAACATATTCGAGAACATAGAAGTGTTAATTCAGCTGGTAAAGAGTCAGAATGGTGAGATAATGAATCAAGCTGCTGAAATAAAAAATTTGAAGAAACAAATGGGAGAGCTGGCAGCTAGCAGCTCAACAAGACATCCAGGACAGTTACCAAGCAACACTGAAATGAACCCTCGTGAGCATGTTAATGCAATAACAACAAGGAGTGGGGTTCAGCTATCTGAAGTGACTATAGAGGAATATAAAAAGCAGAAGAACCAGAAGAAAGATGTAGTGGAAGAACAGGAAATTGAGAAAGAACAGAGGTCGACTCCTAAAGTTCAAGAAAAAGCTAAAGAAGAAGTTAGGGTTAGACCGCAAGTCAAAGCTTATGTGCCTCCAATTTCATATCCACAAAGACTGAGAAAGCAAAATCTGGAACAACAATTTGGAAAGTTTTTGGAGATATTCAAGAAACTACATATAAACATCCCTTTTTCTGAAGCCTTGGCTCAAATGCCGCTCTACTTGAAATTCATGAAAGAGATGCTGTCAAATAAACGAAAATTGGTGGATTTTGAGACAGTAGCTCTTAGTGAGGAATGCAGTGCAATTATCCAAAAGAAGTTTCCAAAGAAACTAACAGATCCAGGGAGTTTCTCGATCCCTTGTACTGTTGGTAAATTTACTTTTGATAATGTATTGTGTGATCTTGGTGCCAGTGTTAATTTAATGCCCTTGTCTGTGTACATGAAACTTGGTTTGGGGGAGCCTAAACCAACCAATATCACACTGAAACTGGCCAACAGATCCATTCAGTACCCGTACGGTATTGTTGAGAATGTTATAGTAAAAGTAGACAAATTCTTCTTTCCATTTGACTTTGTGATCCTGGACATTGAAGAGGATACTCAAATACCTCTCATTCTTGGAAGACCATTTCTTACTACTGGACGAGCCCTAATCGATATTTAAAAGGGGGAAATCATTTTTAGAGTCGAAAATGAACAAGTTAGCTTCAGCATCAAGCCAAGACAGGATCTCAAATATCTAAAGGCAAGTTGCTTCGAGGTGGAAGGAGTGATCCAGAATCCCGAAAAAAATGTGAAGCTAGGGATTAAACTTGAGAATGCTTCGATGTTACAAAGAGAGATTTTAGAAGCTAAGCAGGAGAGGAGTAACTTGAAGAAGAAAGAAAAGCCTAATTTTCTTCAACAAATAGTGGAAAAGGAGGTTTTAGACTTCAAGAAAGTGAGGAAACGGATTGAGAAGTGCAAGGCAGGTAATTGCAAGTTGTGCAGGGCTTCAAGAGGATCATTCAAGCCACCATGATAAAGAAGTGCAAAAATTCGAGCTTTAGACTTAAAACGGAGTGCTTGTTGGGAGGCAACCCAACCTTTCTTCCCTTTCATTTATTACGCTTTCATAATTTATTTATTTATTTACTGAATTTTAGATAAATGCATGATAGGTAACCTGTTTGAGGGTTTTACATGTTTGCTTGTTAAAACTCTATTGCTTGTTGCACTATTTTTGTATATTTAGGTGTGTTTTTAATTTCGCATTTTTTTGGGTTAAAATAGGCTTTTAATTGTCATCCCACACATTAAACACACTAGTTTAAGTCATGAAGTTATTGCTTGGAAAATCATTGCATACATCATGAAGTGATTAAGGGACTAAAAACGATTTTAAAAATAAAAAAAATAGGACAAATTTTCATTACTGCCGGGAACTACGTGATCGCGTGCCAATAGGCTATGGAGATCGCGAGTTTGCATTTAAAATTCAACAGGTTTTAAAACCTTGAACCACGCAATCGTTGGCGCTCCAACCAGGTGATCGTGTGGCTGTTCTGGGACCAAATTCGGCAAGTTAAGTTATTTTCCTCACTCTTTCGACTTTAAACATTATAAGCTCATTTTATCTCCCCAAAATCACTCCAAAGTTGATCTTTCATCTATCATGCATGTCATCAACACTTCATTGCACCAAATTCATTGCTATGTTCACATCCAAATCAATCAAAGGTATGGATTGCTTCACTTGAAACATAGTTAACTCAAATTTATGAAATCTTCTTTTAGTTTTTGAATAATTGAAATTGTGAATTGTGAAGCATGGTTTTAGGGTAGTAGTTGGAGTTTGTGATTTTTGGTTTACTAGACAAAAAAATTTCGGGTTCATTCATGCCTCCAACCCTATGCATACCCTTTGATTCTTGCAATGCACACCATGTGTTTGATGAAATGCCACAAAGAGAGTTTTGCACTAATTTTATAAATCCATCCGAGCATTTATCTTCATGACATGTGTATCAACGTTTATGTGTGTGTGGTGCATGAGGTAGTTCACATCTTGGCATTAAAACCATTAAAACCATGTTGGCATCATGGTAGCCCCATTGCAAGGCCACTGCAGGTCGTTGCACCCAGAAACTGTCTTACGTCACCTATTTCTCCACATTGTTTCATGACCCTATAGATCTTTAAATGAGCTGAATTTTGAATATATTGTCGATCATGCTGTGAAATTTAACGTGTCAAAAGATGGCTCGGAAAAATTTATGTTTTTCTAGGCGATGTCAAGGCTTGAATGTGTATGGTCGACCAATTTTGAAAATTCAAAATTTTGCTTTAACTTTAGTTTGGGGGTGTGGTACTAAACTTCCATTTTTTCTTATTGGTGTTTATGACTTCTAATGTTACTTATCTCTTAATTGCAAGGTAAACACCAATCAAGACACATCCAATCAAGTTGGGCAGAGTAAGAATAGGGACATATTCATCCAACATCATTTCAAATGGAACCATCAAGGCAACAAAGCATCTACATTTCACCTGGGAAGTTCTCGTTCTCTCTTCTTTGTCCTGTATTACATTTTTTTAGATCTTTTTGATAAACAATGAGGACAATGTTTCTTTCTAGTTTGGGGGTGGAAAATCTCACTCATGAAAATTGCTTCCATATTCATGATATTCATTCTATGCTTCCATTCAATTTTATTGGGATAAAAATAAAATAATAAAATGAAATGAAAATGTGTTAACTTGTTTATTTCCTAGGATATAGTATGAATCAATTTGTGCTTAGGCTTGAAAATTGGACAGCATGAAAGCATGAACTTATTTTTAAACTAGTTATGTTTTGCTAGATTCATATTTATTGCGCGCATAGCCAGTGTTGGATAATTTCTTGTGTGAGGGATTTTGTTTAATACATGTGGGGTAAAGTTTATGCAATTTAAACTTAGGAATGACTTGAAAATCCCTGAACTTAGATCGTTAGACATCCCATCCCTAAATTAGAACCAATCACGCTAAAAGGCAAAGTTTGGGGTTAAAATGGTTGGAATTTGTATGTATTGATGGGTTGGAGGTCTGTGGTTCTTGGTTTTTCACTTTAGTCATTGCAGTTTGGTCAACTGGTATAAACCATTTCCAGCATAAAAACAGAAAAATGCTGAAGGTCTTATTCTGCTCTTCAAATGCCTTTTTGACTCGAGTAAGTAAGTCCGAGGGGGCTTTCAAACCTGATGCCCTAAAGCCAACTAGCTTGGGAGTCATCGACCTAAAGCTCGTTACAGGGGTTAATTAGAAAGCAAGTACGGAGAGTGGACTACACATAAGACATTATAACATCTTTAACTTTTCTGTTTAAGCCTTTCTGACTCGGGCAAGTACGTCTTAGGGGTTCTTTGAACCTGGTACCCTAAAGCCAACTGGTTTAGGAGTTGCTGATCTGAAAGCCCGCTACAGGGGTCATATAGAAAGCCAGTATGAAAAGTTCTGCACAAGATGGTAAAAGACAGGGCAATTAAAAGAAAAATTCGTCCATCAAAAGAAAAAAAAATATAAATGCATGGTATAAGCTTAGTTGACTGAGCTGTGGTGGTTGAGGTTGTAGAATTGGGGACTACTTTCTTTTGATTTGTTGTGCATGCATATTTCTGATTTTGACTGCCTCGTGTGGAAAAAGCAATGAAAAATGTTGAGAACCCACATAGTTAAAAATCCGGGATGTGAGAGAAAAGCAGAAAGTGGTGAACATCCATGAGCGTTGAAAGGAATTTCATTAGAAATCATAGATTGAACACATAGGATTCGGGCTGGATTATGCATAATGAGCCACAGAGTGTTGAGTATATCTTTTGCATAAGTGTGCGTTTGACATTGGCTATTCACACACACACTGGAAACTCTGGCAGGATATAACTATAAATTATTTTGCATTGTTGTTCATGACGCTTGCTTAAAGTTTAAATTGGTTTGGACTATGGATGCATATGGTAAAAATGTTGTCACAACAAAAATAATTTCTCTTTTATTTCTTTGATTTTTGTAGTTTTTTTTCCATTGTTCGAGGATGAACAATAATTCTAGTTTGGGGGTATTTGATAAGTGTGTTTTATACACTTATCTGTATGTCTAAATTAGAAGAAATTATTGTCGTTTTAGAATATATACTCCTTATTTGTGTTTATTTGTTTACTTTTCAAAAAATGTCCCAAGCAAAGAAGAATGAAGCAACTAATGGAAAAACGACAATATTGGATGTTAATTGGAGCTTAATTAAGCGAGTGAGAGATATGTGACGTCAACCGGGAAAGTCCGTGGTGCTCAAGTGAACAAATCAGAGGTTGGAGGCCCCAATTGAAGGAATTGAGAGCCTAATTGAGAAATTCAAGAAGAATATAAAGTTTGGGGACTAAATCGCAACAATTGAAAGTTGGGGATTGAAGGTGCAATTAAAAGTCGGGGGACCAAGTTACACAGTCGAGGAAAGATGGAAATCGAGATCACTGGACATGAACAACGGGATCGCACGAAGGTGCAAAATCATAACCCGAGGCTAAACAGCATAACCACGCGATCGCCGGATATATGCCTGCGTGATCGCGCAGTTATCCAACTGGGCCGCAGATCAGATTTTTCTCGCGATTTTTAACAGGCCTTGGGCTTTTTGACCTAGGTTTTTCTCCAAAACCTATAAATACAAGACACGAGGCACGAAATCTGGACTTTTGCCTCTCCACAGAACGAGCCACAATAGAGAAATCAACATCAAATTCTTGGAGATTCAAGCATTGCAGAGGGGCGTGAATTGAAGATACTTGAAGAATTGATAATTGGTGCAATCTTTCCATTCTTCTTTGTTATTTTCAATGAACGTCATTATATTTTTTTTTGCTATTTAAATATGATGTGTAGTTAAATTTGATGTTGGGATGAACGATGTAGCCTAGATAATTATTTTAATTCTATATTCCTTATTTTAACGCTTTAATGCATGTGTTGATTTATTATTGCGTTTAATGCTTGAATGAACTGGCCACTCTTTCATGATTTTATGTGTTATTTTCATAATCCGAGAGGTAAGTTAATAACATAGATCTAGGTAATAAATCTGGTAATTGAACTAGAGATAGAGATATACTCTTGTGATTAGTGCGATCGTGTGTGAATTCATGTGTGTAAAGCATCTAGATAAGGAATATTCGGACCCGTTGTAGAGATACAAAGTTGACTTATTTAGGTAGAATTGATTTAAACTCGAGAGGGAATCTCAATTTGAACTAGTGAATTCGATCGAACACATATTTAGAAAATAAAATCTGGAATTGGAATTGATTTAATTGGCTAGGTGAACTCGTGAATCCAAACTATATTACAATAGTATTTGAAAACAAAACAATTCCGAAATTTTAATTATTTTGTTTAATTTCTTAGTTTTAGTTCACAATCACCAATTCTCTTTATCTGTTCAAATAAAGTGTAGAACTAAAATATTTCGGTACTTAGTAAACAATCCTCATGGAAACCATCACTCGACTCAAAAGTCACTTTATTACTTGATTGCGATATCGTATAGTTGCGATTTTATAACAACACACACCTCTATTAATAAGTTTTTCAAATCAAATCCCTTTAAAATCAAAGATTCAACAAAAATAGAATCCACATAATTTGAATTTCAACTAAAATTTAAAAAAACACAATTAAAAAAATATATATTCTAACAAATTAAAGAAAAATATTGTAAGACTTGAAAATTCATAAAACTACCAAAGATATAACATTAAAAATGAAATTACAGTCCAAATTAAAAGGAAATTGAATAAAAAAATGCAGTTAAAAAAATCAATAATCCACCCAACAATTAAGAAAAAAATTACGTAAAACTTTGAAATGAAGGGAATAGGAACAAAAACTTATGCATATTCATTTTCTATGGATCTGTTATTGATGGATTTGTTATTGAGAATCGATGATATATAATCTATTATATTCTTATATGTACGTAGAAAGAAAATTAAACCAAAGTCATGTGTTTTCATTTTATATGGGAGTTATAACTGAAAATTTATTGATGGTATAATTTGATCCATTTCTTAGAAGTATGTAAAAACAAAATTAAAGTTAGGCAGAAAAAAATGAGTATGATTATAAAAATGAATAAAAAATAGAATAATAATAATAATAATAATAATAATAATAATAATAATAATAATAATAATAATAATAATGTAGTAATAGTTAATGTGTAATTATAAAATTCATCGAGTTTAAAAGGGTCCAAAAACATTTCTCCCATTTCAGGGACTATTATAGGTAGTATATAGCTTAAAACTATGGTTTTGAACACCAACATTATTCTATTTTTAAATAAGCAAGAATTTTTTTAAAAAAAAATTGTCCTTTTCAAACATACTAACACAAACTTGGAAAGCATTATAACCTGTGTTGCACCTAGAGGGATGGATGAATAGGTGTATAATAAAAAATTATAAATTAATTAATAAGTAATTAAATCTAGATGATATAATCATTAATAAAATAAAATAGCAATCAATCTAAATATAAATAAATGCTTAAAATAATTAACACAAAGAATTGGTAACGAAGAAAAACTTCTCGACGAACTTCTCACTAGAATAAATAAAAAATAAAAATAAAAATAATCTAGTCAAACGTGCCAGTAAACTCTACTAAAGAAAAGAGTAATTTACAGTTGGTTCAAGAATAACTAAACTTCAGTAGACTTTGACACTACAACCTGTAAATCATCGAAGAACTCTTCGATTGTGTCTCAACACTTTCGAGAACCTCTACTATCTTTTCCCTTCGAATGGATAACTAAGAATAAATATCGTTCTTTTTCAACTGGAACTCCAGCGGCCTCTCACAAACTCCATAACACTGATTTTTTATTGGTAAAGTATTTTGAATTTGCCGTTTTATGTTTTTAACAATCTTGAATTAACAATCAAGAAATTGTGGCAATTGATCTTGAATAATTAAGGAATGGATTAGGAGATTGGTAAGATGTTTTCCTTATCAAATATAGTGTGTGTTTTGCATTGCTTAAAAAGAGTTTTTTTTTTTTTTTTTTAAATAAATAGTGATTTTTAATAAAATTGATTGTTGAGATTTTGTTGAAAATTCAAATATTGTGGGCTTGACTTTTAATGAATGGTTGAGATTGAGTACTGTAGAAAAAATAGAAAATTTTAAAGTGAACCAAACAAGGGCATAATGATCAAACATACCTAAAAAAGAAAATAGGGCTTGAGCATTTATAATATGA
The DNA here is from genome assembly GCA_963555705.1 of Ligustrum vulgare. Classification (NCBI taxonomy): domain Eukaryota; kingdom Viridiplantae; phylum Streptophyta; class Magnoliopsida; order Lamiales; family Oleaceae; genus Ligustrum; species Ligustrum vulgare. Next base: position 13,746,492 of record OY743175.1, read on the forward strand.
AGTGTTTGAGATAGTTTAATATTTTAAAATGACTAAAAGTCACGAAACAACGTTGTCCAGATTTTACGATCGTCAATATTTTCGTCATATCTTTCTCTCTTAACATCCAATTGAAGCGATTCATAGTGCATTGAAAAGCTATAGTTTAATATTTTAAAATGACTAAAAGTCACGAAACAACGTTGTCCAGATTTTACGATCGTCAATATTTTCGTCATATCTTTCTCTCTTAACATCCAATTGAAGCGATTCATAGTGCATTGAAAAGCTAATGCAAAGGGACACAGTTCTTGTAGGTATACAATGTTTTCCAATTCAAATGTTTACTGATCTTGGAGGAATTGGTGTATGCCTTCTGAAGAATGGATTATTGCGTGCTTCACAGAAATTCTTTTTAGCTTTTTTATACGGAAGCGGGTTTTCCAATATATACTAAATTTGATACTTTGTAATGAAACACTATAATAGTAAAATGATTACAAAAGATTGAGTCAAACATTTAAGACAAAAAGACACAATACCACATCTTAATTGCTTGTCAACTCGTTTCCTACCCATCAACTCAACAACTACTAAGTGTAAAAGCAAGTGATATAATATGAAAGCAAATCAGATAAAATTCATAAACATAAACTAGCACATTGAGACGAATATCTATAAATCTTACGTATTCTTAATTGTTTATTTTTCTTTCTTTAAATTAATTGCTCTCGATAAAAAATTGTGGTTTCCTATTTCTCAAAAGATTCGTACATATGAAGAAAGTCCTTCGTGAATATTAATTACCAAACTAACTTCTAAAAGGTGATATTAATTTTACTTTCAGGTTAGCTATTTTTTATTGTTTCTATTTACAATAGTTATATTTTATTTTCTTATGAAGGAGGCAAACTAACATAGATCTTGTATCTATATCTTAGGAAGTAGTGGAATTGTGATTATCTTGTACGTACCGTCTAACTCAAAGAGGGTAAATAATTGAAATAAGGAGAAAATATAATTATTATTTTATTCTTTTGAAGGTTGATTTCCTTGAAAACTAAAATTGGGGCCAAATTAAGTTCCTTTAAATAATCCTCTATAGTTTTTTATTTAAATATGCGTTCATATTTCAAAATTAGAGACTCTTCAAATTTGTAACGTGTAAGCATTAAAATATATGTTAAATATTTTCTTTGTATATTAAATTGGTGAAAAAGTCAGACATTTTCTAGACGTTCTCCTTCTAGATTAAGAAGTTCTGTTAATTATACTGACTCAACAAAATTTATATTTTCTTTGTATATTAAATTTTCTATGCAGATTTAAGTTTAAATTAATTTTCATTTTAAAGAAAATAAATGATATCAGATAGTAATGCATAGTTCATTGAAAACAATTTTTGAATTTGAATTCTATTAATTAAATATCAACTTTCATGTCACCGAAATAACAATGCATAAAATACATTGAAAAAACTCTTATTTACTTTCATGTTTAAGGTTGTTAAACATCGCAATATTGGCTTTGGTCCTAGTGGTCACACATTATAAACAAATATAAATGGGGAAAGTTAATGGAAAAAGAAAAAGAAATCTTACCCAGCACCAAGGGAAACTTGTAAACCACCAACTTTCCAAAATCATCAACATAGAGAAGAAAACAAACAGCATTATGATTTGATAGTGAGATCTTATCAGCAATTATTACAATTCAATTTATAAATAACACAATTTTTCAAACTATTTTTAACTATACACATTTTCTTCCTCCATTTTTAATCACATTTTTTGTATCAAAAGTATAAATAAATCAATTTATAATTGCAATAATATTGCCGAACAGAGTTAGTACATTGTTGTTTGGTGGCTGACATTCAGGCAATTTTCCAGATTATATTTCACATCTATTCTTTAATGCAATTATTACAATTTATAAATCAATTTATAAATGATATAGGTTTTCAAAAAAAATTGCAGGTCCGAGACAGACTCCTTTAAGTTGGTCCAAGGACTCTACTCTGATTTCTCATGTGCTCCAAATGCACACATTCTACAGGAGATTATTTTATTTTATTTTATTTTTTTGCAACCTGTTCTTGGGATATGCTTTCAAGTTTCTAGGGATAATAACAAAGTTGCCTACTTGCTAGTTGCGTAGTGAGGGTAGCCATAGGTATTGATTTTTATTGGAGGGATTGTATTCCCCCTTTATATCAGATTTGATTTAATGAATGTCAGTTTTATTATAAAAAAAAATAAAAATAAAAATAATTTGTTTCAAGAATAATAATAGCAAGTCATTTCTTGCATGAGATGTAAAATTCAACATAATTACCACCCCCCCCCCCCCCCCCCCCCCAAACCAAAAAAAAAAAAAAAGAATGAAACCAAAAAGAGGGAAATTACAATTTACAACGGTTGAAATATACCTTCATCCACTAAATATAATTTTCAATTATTATTATTATTCCTCGATTCCCTTAAAATTAACTTATAAGCTGGTAGTATTATTATTATTATTATTATTATCCTTGGTTAATGCTAAAGAGTCCTTTCATATTTTAATAAGCTGGATTTTCGGATGAGAGTCCTTTCATATTTAAATATTTAAATAAAGTGTAGAGCATTTGGGCTAATCTTAAAAAGTGCACTTATAAGTCAATGAGTAATAATTTATAATTATCGGTACAAGAAAATGACTTTTACTTTTTCGAAACAATCTTTTACTTCTTTTAACTTAGTCTTGTTTGATTCCTATCAATTTTGAAAAAAAGTTCAATTTTTGGAGAATGTGGGGCGTAGTTTGATTTGAAAAGTTAAAAATTGTAGACTAAAAGTAAAATTAGTTGTGTAGATTGAATATTGTAGAAAAATGAGATTAAAAAAATGGAAACCAAATAGGGACTTAGCCAAACACGTTATTACATGGAATCTTAAGCCTCGTTCTCTTTGATATTTTCAGTCCGTTTTGAGTTTTCGATTTTTGGAAATATCAAAAACGCGTTCACTTTGCCCATTTTCATAAAAGCATTTTTCAAAAAAAAAAAAAAAAATACAAAAGAAACTCGAAACGAATTTATTGCGTTTTGGATATTTTGTGTTAAAAAATCCAAAACTACCAAAACGCGAGTTTTGGATTTATTTTTTTTAAAAATTTGAGACACTTCCTTCACTTGAAGTTCTTATATTATTTTGTCATTATATATATATATATATATATATATATATATATATATATATATATATATCCATGTTAAGATTTTATTTTCATAATTTTTTATTTATTTTTATTATTTTTTTTAAATGTTGAGACACTCCCTTCACTTGAAATTCTTATGTTATTTTGCAATTATATATAGATCCATATTAACATTTTTTTTTTTTTTTTTGTAAATTTTTTAAAAGTGAGACACTTCCTTTACTTGAAATTCTTATATTATTTTGTCATTATATATAGATCTATGTTAAGATTTTTTTTTTTGGTAATTTTTTTTTTTAATTTTGTAAAAGTGAGACACTCCATTTACTTTAAGTTTTTATGTTATTTTGTCATTATATATAGATTCATTTTAAGATTTTATTTTTTTATTTTTTATTTTTTTTGTAATTTTTTTTAATTTATTATTTTTTTTATTTTTTATTTTTAAAAGTGAGACACTTTCTTCACTTAAAGTTGTTATGTTATTTTGCCATTATATAGATCCATGTTAATATTTTTATTTTTGTAATTTTTTATTTTTTATTATTTTTTTGGGGTAAATGTGAGACTCTTCCTTCACTTGAAGTTCTTATGTTATTTTGTCATTATATATAAATCCATGTTAAGATTTTTTTTTTCGTAATTTTTTATTTATTATTATTATTATTTTTTTTTTTAAATGTGAGACACTTCCTTCATTTGAAATTTTTATGTTATTTTGTCATTATATATAGATCCATATTAAGATTTTTTTTTTTTTTTTTTTGTAAATTATTATTATTATTATTATTATTATTATTATTATTATTATTATTATTATTATTATTATTATTATTATTATTATTATTATTGTAAAAGTGAGACATTTCCTTTACTTGAAATTCTTATATTATTTTGTCATTATATATAGATCCATGTTAAGATTTTTTTTTAAAAATTATTTTTATTTTATTTTATTTTGTAAAAGTGGGACACTTCATTCACTTGAAGTTCTTATGTTACTTTGCCATTATATATAGATCTATTTTAAGATTTTTTTTTTTTTTTTTTTATAAAAGTGAGACACTTCATTCACTTAAAGTTTTTATATTATTTTGCAATTATATAGATCCATTTTAAGATTTTTATTTTTGTAATTTTTTTTTTTTTGGGTAAATGTGAGACCCCTCCTTCACTTGAAGTTTTTATGTTATTTTGCTATTATATATAGATCCATCTTAAGATTTTGTTGGTATGAGATTAAATTTTTGTTTAATTGAAACAATATTAATGATGAATTTATTGACATAAAGAACTAACTGATTTATTAACATTAAAATTAATGTAATTCAACAAATCAATCATTTTTTACATATAAAATATTATAAAATAAAAATATCAAAAAATTACAAAGTAAACGCATTTTTCAGTTTTCTATTTTTGAAAACAGTTTTTCAAAATTACAAAGAGAACATATTTTCAACAATCCCAAAATAAACAATTAAAATCCAAAATTTAAAGCAAAACTCAAAATTCAAAATCGAAATACAAAGAGAACGGTTCCTTATATTTTGTCGCACGACTTTTTGGGGGGGGGGGGGGGGGGGGGATTCCCCTTGTACAGAGGCAGTGATGGGGCCGTAACAGGCTCCTGTACAAATGGCACCACTCATTTTTGGAGAACTTTCAACTGCCAAACACACAGCGAGAAAATTCTTATAAATAATCCATTTTAACACGGAATTGAAATTACGCACACAATAAGGGACTTGAAAGTTCAGTACGTGTACATTGGAAAACCCCTCTTTCGTATAAAAAAAAGCTAAAAAGAATTTGCGTGAATCACGCAATAATCCATTCTTCAGAAGGCATACATCGCAATTCCTCCAAGATCAGTAAATATGGATAGCCCAACAAATCGCCTCGTCGATTATGTATTGTACTTGCTTTTGTTCTTTGGCATCACATATATTTTGTTCTTGAATCCGAGCAAAAACAGGCCTTTATTGACATCACAAACGTCCCAATGTCTGCCCTCGAAAACAGTAAGTTATTTATTTCTTAATTATTTTTTTACATGTACTCGTCTAAAAGTTTAAGCTGTAATATCACATCCCTTAAATTCATTTTCATGTCCTTAATATACTACGAAACTAAAGCATGGGTAGTTTGTAAAATTTTTAATTTCTATGTTTTTATGTGCAAACAGTACAAAATGGTAACCTACAGAGATGAACTGGAAGAGGCTTTATCAGAATCTTCAACAGAAAACAAAACTATAATAATTTCCATTGTAAATAAAGCATATGTTGAAGGTGATAAACCGATGCTTGATCTTTTCTTGGATGGTTTCTGGTTAGGAGAGGATACCAGAACCCTAATCAATCATCTGTTGATTGTGGCCATGGATCAGATATCATATGAACGGTGCAAATTTCTTAGGCTTCATTGCTACAAGCTTGAAACAGATGGTGTAGATTACGTAGGCGAAAAACTGTATATGTCTGATGATTTTATCAAAATGATGTGGAGAAGAACCCTATTCCTGAGGGATGTGCTGAAACATGGTTACAACTTCATTTTTACAGTAAGTGATTTCTGTTTTCATAATATTGTTTTATATACAATGTTTTGTTTACTTTTATACATTATACGTTGTCTTTTGACTTTTGTGTAATAGTATTCGTACTCATATTTAAATCATAGCATATAAATAATTGGATATATAATTAGTTAATTACAGTTCGTTGAGAATTTTTTTTTTTAATTAATATTAGAGTTGGAAATTTTCTTATAAATATCACATTTTCCTCTCTGATGGTACATGAGGGCATCATTAGAGTTGTAATTTCTTCAAAACAGTCTCCATCATGCATCTTTAAACTTAGAATTTGATTTGGATATAGAAATTAGTATGTGTAAACTTAGAATTTGATTTTGACATATAAATGAGTGCATTTGACTTTGGAAAACGCATTTAATTATACTCTCTCGTCCCATAATGATAGCCTCGTTTGAATTTTAACACAGATTAAGAAAATATAATTAATATGTGTTGAAACTATAAATTTACTTACATTATACCTCTAATATACCACTACAATGAATAATGGATAATTCATATTTGTTGATAACAATGTTATTAAATTGGAGTATATTAGAAAATTAAGACATTTATATACTCTTAACAATGAAAGTGACCATATATAATTTGTTACAAATAAAAAAGGAAAACAAGCATATCTTTGTAGGATAGAGGGAGTAACAAAGATAGAATATCTAAATGAATAAGATGACCAAGAGAAATAAAATATATATATATATATATATATATATTGATGAACAAAATATAACACATTTTTGTCTGTGAAATGTCATATAAGATGAAAGATATGTATGCTATAGAACTATAAACTAGTAACTTATACATGATTTATTTATTTATTTATTTTTAATGTGTACGATTTACTAAAAATGGACGATGTTTAGGGTTTTCGAGTAAAGTTAGAAGCAACCCTAAACTTTTGCTAATCAAGATTTCATTTGACAGGACACAGATGTGTTATGGCTGAGGAACCCATTTCATCATTTAAGTCTAAACCAATCAATGGACCTGCAAATCAGCACTGATAAATTCAATGGAAATCAATGGTCAGAAGCAAACCCTATCAACACAGGCTTCTACATGATCAACTCAAACAACAAAACCATTGCTCTATTCGACTCGTGGTACGCCGGAAAAGACCATTCGACCGGATTAAAGGAGCAAGATGTCTTAGTGAGGCTAATGCACCAACGTTTGTTCAGAAAATTAGGCCTCAAAGTGAGGTTTTTGGACACTGTTTATTTCAGCGGCTTCTGCCAGGACAGTCGGGATGTTAGAGCCGTCACCACTGTCCATGCCAACTGCTGCCGGAGAATCAGTGCCAAGTTGTCCGATCTCACGGCGGTGATTCATGACTGGAAGAGGTATAAGGGCTCTTCTGATAATGAAACATTGGCATTCAGGTGGTCCAATCATGCTGCCTGTATAAGTTCATGGAGACATTAGAGAGAACTAAATGATATTATATAAGTTATTGTATTTGTCATATACTCAGATTAATGGATTATTAAGTTACATTGGTTCAGTTGGAACGTGTCAAGTGAGAATTAATGAATATATTATTTTTTGAAACCTTACATGATGGTTAAAAGAAACCATTTAGCACTCTTATATTAATCCACTAGAAATATGATAGTGCAAGTTCTGCCATTACAATACAACAATTTTATATATACCTCCTGTTTGGTGTTGAGAAAAATTCCTCCTTGTAGTGAAATATCCGCTTCGTTAAAGTTAACACAAACTTGAAATTGAAAAACCAAGAAGATAAAAGAAAACAATTGAAAATAAAATAGAAACTTGAATTGCAATGAATGTTATCCTAAAAAGTAAATTTGCGCCCTCTCCGAAGAGAATGCTAAAGGCCCTCTAAGCAAATTATTTTAGCTGATTTCAAGTCTCAAAATAAGAGCTTGTTTGTTCTATCAAAAATTTTTACCAAAAATTTTCGAAATCAATCTCAACCATCCATTCTTAGCCAATCCCACAATGTTTTTTACTTTTCAAACCAATCTAAACCACACATCCATAAAAAAAACACAAAAAAACCACAAAAGTCAAAACTTTTTCATGGATCAAACGGGCTATAAGTATCAAACAGTACAATTGGAAACTTGGAAATAAGGAACAAGAAGAGCAAATTAGAAAGATGCTAAGTATGAATGATCAAGAATTTTGGGATGATAATCTCAATGTAATATGTGAGAATCTTGTTTTTAAAACCATGAATTCTATACCTATTTATAGAATTTTATCACCACAATTCGTAATCCACACAACTCTTCATGGAAGAGTGCAACTTGTTGATGAAAAGGTGCATGCAAAATTCTGAAAAATTCTACCAACGGTCGGATTTTATAATCATGCAATCGCATGTTTCAAAATCCAGGTGATCGCATGACACAACGTTTCTTAAGCAGATTCAAAATTGCATAGCCATGCGATCACATGCTTCACAATTTGTTCTAGACTCACTGGTCAGGTCCGGTCCACTCAGTCTGGACCAGTTTGATCCATTTGAACTATCCGGACATGTTCTTGCACTATTTAGACGGATTCTCTTCATTTTAATTCGATTTTTTTGTACTTTTTACCTTTATACTTTGATATCTATATTTGAACAATATTTTTTATAACAATCCCCCACTTGCTCAAATATAGTAACTCAACTTAGAATCATAAACGATGTCACGCATAAGATAATATATCTTTTGATTTGAACCTTATATTAGTACTAACATGCAAAGTAATATCGAGATCCCAGGTAGCCTTAGCTTTGAACCAGTTATCCCTCATGATGTTACCGACGATATCGCAAAGATGAACATTCTTTCTCAATAAGTTCCACACAAATTTACTTTGGCGCGTTAAAGGCCTTGCGCTTATTCGAATTCATAAACTTTTCAGAAAGTAACTCCAACTTTCTTTGAATGGCACCACTTCTTAGTTCATATAGGAGAAATTCTTACAGTATTTTGGTAACTTTTAAAGACACTTGTACTAAGTACTAAGTTTTTTTAAGATTTAATTCAACCCTCCAAAACAGTTATCCCAGTACTTACATCCTTAGGATAGAGCTTTTAAAATTTTATTTTAAGTGTTGTAACAATTTACTAATTGAATGACTTGTTGTTACCCTTTAAACCCGTGAATTACTCATTTCGTAATGACAGGTAAGGTTTCATTCATTGGTGAATTTTATAATAGGGGTTTAAGCCCCATCCTACTCAATGTTTATCTTACCAACTCTTTGGTAAGTAGTTTTGTTAATGGATCAACCAAATTTTCACTTGATCATTCATAAGTAAGTGAAATTATTCCATTCTTTATTAAATTTCTTATGTAATCATGTCTAAGACTCATATGCCTAGACTTAACATAGTAGACTTCGTTATAAGCCTTTGCTAGAGTAGCTTGACTACCACATAGTATAGATATCTAAGACTCATTCTTCGTATCTAATGGTACTTCATGAAGAAGATCTTTAAGCAACTAGTACAGAAACGGCTATTCACGTCGGTTGTAAAGGGATATTCGCATCGGTTGTAGCAGCGACGCCTATGGAACGACGCACAATTTTTAGAGTTTAGGCGTCGGTTGCAAACCGACGCCTAAAACATAACAAAAGGCGTCGGTTGTAGGGGCACAACCGACGCCCCTACAACCGACGCCTAAAATATAACTATGGGCATCGGTTGTGCCCCTACAACCGACGCCCATAGTACCATCATGGGCGTCGGTTGTGCCCCTAAAACCGACGCCCATGAGTCCATTTTATTGCATCGGTTAAAGGGTACAACCGACGCCTTTTATTGATCTTACCTACCCCCCTACATACCTCCTATAAACGCGCACGCACACACCTGTATATTATATTTTTTTCACATTACATCCCATCAACAATCATCAATCAATATATATATATATAGAAATGCATAACAAAATTAAATAACTCAATGAATAGAATTTTAAATTAATTTGTCAACAAATTTGTACATACATAACATTAAAAATCCAAATTACACGCAGTTTTTGACAAAGTATTGAGCCCATAAATTTCGAACCTCGTCGATTTCTTCCATTGAGTAAAATTCTTGAAATGCCTAAAAACAATTAAAAAGAATTAATAATTATTATGTTTATAAAATAAAAATCGTATAAATAACTTATACCTTGTCTAGAGAAGTAAGTTGAGAATGAGCCGTGACTATCTCCAACATGTTTCTCATAGCATAGTAGCCACACTCATCTCCTCTAGGTTGTTGAGGACACTGAAATTTGAACATTTAAAATTAATATCTAATGAAAGTGAATATATATATACTTAGCTAGTTTTCATATCGAGATTTTTTTCAAATTTACATTGGAATGTGTCATCTGGCCTTCTAATGACCAAAACGCTCGGAAGGCCCTAAATATGGATGGATATCATGAATAAGTTATAGAGATAATAATGAAACACAAAAATCCTAAAAAAATTTGACAGAGTCTCCCCTAAAAATTGAACTTATCCAACCTGTAAATAGACCTAGTATTGAAAACTATCCTAACAACTATCATAATCACAACATATACACATCAAATTATCTACGATTATTCTATGAAACCAGCCCAACTTATATATCAACCTTGCATTAAACTAAAAACCATGAACAATGCAATAATTACTTACATATTCAATGAAGGCTTGATTTCTGTGGTACGCTTACAAGATTGAGCTGAATCTATGAAGTACACCTTGTTGGCTTCGCAACATATCACAAGCAACATCCAATGATTCCTACGTATTATGAACGTGTAAATACACATTGAAATGTCTAATGGTTCAAATTTTAAGTAAAAATGATCTTACTCCTGGAAGTACGGCGCTAAAATGAATTTCTTAGATCTCAGTGCTGTCATTGCTTCAACCATGTAACTCACAACACTATCTTCTTGTGTTTTTACTCTGATTGACGCAATCTTTGACGGACACATAAATTCAACTGACTGAACACCGATTTCCTCACACAAGCCATGAAGGAACCTAAAAATAATAATCAATGAATAAAATAAAATGAAAATTTAAATGAAAGATATATATATATATATATATATATATATATATATATATATATATATGCATTAAACAGTCTTACATTATGAATACTTTCAAGATAGATATATTCAGCCATCTCTTGAAAGCAAGTCGGTGATGTCGTCGATTGTAACATAAAGACTTTCATCGTCCGTGTGATGAAGCACAGATACATCTAAAGGCAATTAGATGTAGTTTGTACCAACAGGAAAGTAAGGATCAGAGTGTGTAGCCGCTTGCAACTATCACCCAGACGTTGTAACGTTGCATCATCAACGAGCGGGAGTTGTCGGGTAGATGATAGATCAAAACTCTGGATATTTTTATATTTTATTTATAAATTCCTACAGAGATTTTGACAGAATCTCCCTTATAAATTGGACTTAGCCAACCTGTAAGGGGAATCAAAATACCATAATAAAACTAAAATAGTCAACCTCAACATATTCAAAACTCCAAAAAAAACTCCCAATCAAATTTCAACATTATCATCTATTCTAAAATATTCAACCTCAACACGTTAAAAACTCAAACATTTTTAGCCTCTTAATTATTCACTATATATGCTCATATCTCCAAATTATTACAACATAATCATCTCAACTCACCAAAACATCCAACAAGTACAAAACATTTCAAATAATTCATTTGTAAATACCTCACAATCATTACTTATCCGTAACTTCGAAAATCAAATAAATTTTTTTAACATTCTACAATTTCAATAAAACTCTAATAATTTAAAAATTGAATTTATACATCTACTTACTCAAAATCAATAATCTACATTAACATTCAAACTAGAGTAATAAATTCATTTAAATCAATCAACATATTAAATCATAAATAATAAATTCAATTATAATAATAAAATTATTGTATACTGATTTAATTTTAAATTTTAGAAAAAAATTACAAATTTTATAAATATCATCACCCAAAGAGACATCCTTTAAAGAAACACATTTGATGAAAAATCAGAAAAGAAAATAGTATATAGAACATGCATTACATAAATGGCAATTTTATTGCCACTACATTTTAATTAATACACCATATTTAAAATATGTTTTTAATAAATACACCACAAAAAATTTACAATCACAACCTTAACTCAATAAAAACAAATGAAATAATAAATAAAAAATCCACATTGTGGTATCTCATCCACAAAATCACCCCCACTAAATTCCAAAATTCACTGTTATCAATTTATCGAACTACTATCATCTACTCTGGGCCAACATAACCTCATCCCCTAACCCCGTGCTCTATCCCAAAATTTAGATTCCAGGAAAAGCCATGGAGTAATGTTCCAAATTTATAATAGTACACATAAATTTTCATTCAATTTTTAAGTCTAATTTGCACAAAAATTCCTTAATTTATGGCCTAAGATGCTTGAGTTCAATTCTCCACTCATCAATTTGCTAAAACCAGTAAAAAGCAAATGCATCCTAATAGATAAGAAACTCTATATATTAATTAATTTTCTTGTAGCCCATAACCCATGAGTCGAATATATGTTCAAAAAAAAAAAAAAAAAAAAAAAAAAAAAAAAAAAAAAAAAAACTCTTTACCGGCCTGTAAGTAGTTCGCAGCGAGGGGGTGAGGGTGGCGGCGGCTGTGCGGCGTCAGTGGGGGTGGTGGCAGCTAGTGCAAGGGCGGCGGCTTGGTGGCAAACGGAGAGGGGGGCGGGTAGAGGGGAAGAGAGGTACGTGGCGTGACGAGAAAATAATAGGGGAGCGGGGGTGGGTTGGCTCGCAGAGGGGAAGAGACTTTGCCGGCGACGGAGTGATGGTGGGGAGGAAGAGGATGGCCCGCGCGGGTGGAAGATAAAATGTGTGAAGAATGAGACCTAGCCGGGATATTTAAATTTAGTTAAAGGCGTCGATTCTTACGTTGAACCAACGCCCATTATTTAAAGGCGTCGGTTCAACGTAAGAACCGACGCCTATAATACACACATAGGCGTCGGTTCTTTAATCAGAACCGACTCCCATACCTTGGCGCTTATCCAAATCTTATTTACAATTTTGCCACCGTGTTTTTATAGGCATCGTTTTTTTCAAAAAACGACGTGAACAGCTTCTTTTTTTTGGACTATTTTGTACTAGTGAGCCGCTCTACTTCTTTTCCAGTTTCAGCTAATGCCACAAACTCAGATTCTATTATGGAATGCGTATCATTGTTTGTTTCTTTGATCTCAAAGAAACAGCATCTCCTCCAAGTGTAAACAACCATCTCGCGGTTGATTTATTTTCACCAACACTTGATATCCAACTTACATCGGTATATCCTTCAAGTATGGATGGGAATTTGGAATATTGAAGTCCAAGGTTTTTGGTTCTCATTAAATAACCAAGAACTCTTCCAATTGCTTTTCAATGTTCAACACTTGGATTGCTAGTAAACCTACTAAGTTTACTTATGGAAAATGCAATGTCCGATCTTGTTGTGATATCCCGTTTTTATGCTACTCACAAGTCAAGAAATTATTTAGTCAAAGTCAAATATTCACTGCTCAAGTAAAATAAGGACTTAGGTTGAATAAATGATTTTATTGGGGTTTAATGGTAATTACAAAAGTTTGATTGTTGAGATGATCAAAAATGGAAATTTAGAGATTTAATTTGCAATTAATTGAAGTTTTAGAATTACTGCTATCTTGTATATGAAGATTGAGGGCTCCAATTGCAATTATGCATTACTTATCCATTTAATTAGAAGATAAGTGTAACGTTTCCCAATTGTTGGAGTGAAACCGACATAGGCTTGCTAGAATCCGAAGCAGGGAAGAAGGAAAAGAAAGGAAAAGGAAGAAAGAAAGAAAGAAAAAAAAAGTGGGCGTCGATCGATTTTGTAAACCATTTTCTCTAGCCTCGATTTTAAATTCTCCTTAATTTTCAAGAGGTAAGTAAATTCTTTGTTATTGAATATTTCTATATTTATTTTGTAATTAGTGGTTTAACTTTGAAGAATTAGAAGAGAGTATACATATTAGGAAGACTGGTGTTGAAGAAAGTGAAAGTTGAAAATGGGTTTGAAAATTATTGCTTCAATCCTTAAGTTTGTTGTGTTTATATGATATCAAATATGTGATTATGATGTAATAGAGTTGGATAAGGATTTGGGTATGATTTTGCTTATTTTTTCATGATTTTCTCCCAATTTTCGGCCAAATTCACACAGGTGCTATTTCTGAAAGTGTTACCAGAAAATGCTATTTATGTCAATAGTTTGGTGACAGATTTCCTTATGTAGAAATTAGTACCAGCTTTCAAGATTCTGGGAATATAGTGCTGCTTTTGTCAACTGTTGGGAATTCTCGGAAATTTTAGCATGGAAATTAGATTAAGTGTTATTTATTAAGGATATGATGTTAAAAGAACTCTTGTAAAGGATCAAATGTTGTTAGTGATTTTAATTGGAATAGAAGTTCGAAATTTATACATCAAGTTATTATTATTTAACTCTTATTCCAAATTATAGGAATCTTGTTTGAGGCACCTACATGAGTAAATATGATCTATTGGACAAGTAAAAGATTCCTAACTTGGTGCGATGAATTAAAGAGGTGACGGGAAGATTGAGAAATGCCTACTGACCTAGCTAGTTCATTGCCGAGAACTCGGTGAGTGGAAAAATCTAAGATATTTTCAAATATTAATAATTGCTTATATAATTACGTAAAACGTGATTATGTGATTTATATGTCTAATTATGTGATTATTGTGAAATATTATGAGTATGAGATTTTTGGAAATGGAAAGATTGTGAAATGGTTATATGCTTGAAGAAATAAGACGTGATTGAAATCAATGAAATGTGAAATATATATGTGAAATCAAAATCGGCCAGAAAAGTACCCCTGATTATATACTCATTCTAGTTCACTGAGGCGGCCTTGGTCGTGTTCTATACTGCACCTGAGTGGTCTTGACCAGGTATGATATTACCCTGAGCCGGTCGACCGTGTATGATATAGTTCACTGAGGCGGTTATGGTCGTGTTCTAGAATTGATTATCAGAGGTCTTTGAGACTAGCCTGAGAGGCAGTCTACACATGTATGACCAGATTACAGATGTTGATCAGAGGGTACATTTTTGGTTGATTTGTTATGGTATGGCCATATCTAGATATTGCAGACTGTGATGACAGTATTCTAATGATATGATAATACTGTGATTGATTTGACTAAAAATGATATTTTTCAGTATTATGAGAATGTCTTACATTCTGACTATGATTAAATGGTATTATAGTTTGAAGTATTATATGATGCAAATTTGATTTTCGATAAAAATGTACAAATGAAAAAGTATGATTATTTTCGAAAGTCTCCACTCACTGAGCTATCAACTCATTATTTTCCCACAATTTTTCTTAACAGGTAACAATTGAGTTTTGGAAGCATGAAGAGCCTGTTGATTTCGAAGCCACATTCGTATGACATGTGTACGTTACTATTTCATTGAAGGCATTTAAATTCAATTTGGGCCCGCATTATATTGAAATAAAATTATTTTTTCATTATTTAGCATATGAATAGTAGTAGATCATAGTCAGCCTTGGTGGTGGGTCCGGCATTTTGTTGGCATCCATCATCGGCGCACACAAGGTCTCGAGTCCATTAGGGTGATTTGAGACGGGCCGTGTCACTTGTGCATTGAACGACATACATTAGACTCCCAATTGTACTTGCATATTCGAGTTGTCTAATAGCTCTTCTAACACTCTTTACAAGTTTAATACTTGAATCGAATGGAATATTTGCCTCTTTAATGTTCAAGTGTTTGAACTTTTCAATCAAATATAATGTGATTGAGTTAACGCATACCCCAAATCATTCTTGATCACTTTTATACCCAATATGGTATTTACTTGACCAAGATCTTTCATTTTGAATGTTGAAGATAGAAACCTCTTTGTTTCTTTTATACCATCCATGTGATTACTTATAATCAACATGTCATCCACATATAAACACACAAATATAACACGTTTATCATAATTTTTGATATATAAGCATTTATCTACCATATTATATGAAAAATCAAAAGACATAATTGCATTATCAAATTTCTCATGCCATTTTTTAAGAGCTTGTTTTAAATCATATAACGACTTAACAAGTTTACAAATTTTATTTTCATTTCCTGGAAGAATAAAGCCTTTCGATTGTTCCTTATAAACTTCTTCATCAAACTCTCCATTTAAAAATGTTGTCTTAATATCCATTTGATGCACATATAAATCATATATAGAAGATAATGCAAATAAAATTTTAATGGTAGTAATTCTGGCTACGAGTGCATAAGTGTCAAAATAATCAATTCCTTTTTTTTTTTTTTTTTTTGTTGTTGAAAACCTTTAGCAACTAATCTTGCTTTATAAGTTTGGATTGAGCCATCGGTATTATATTTCCTCCGAAATACCCACTTGCAACCAATGGCTTTTGATCTAATTCAACAATCTTCCAAGTATTGTTGGACATTATAGAATCTATTTCATCGTTGATAGCATCTTTCCAAAATGTGCTATCTCTAGAAGTCATTGCTTCTTCATAGGTTTTAGGATCACTATCAATTTGAAGAACATATGGAATTGTTCTTACTACAACCTTCTTACTTGCTTCAACCAAGTATAGAGAAATTCTTTGAGAATCAATCTCATCTTATCCTAACACCTTCTCTTTACGAGATCTCTTGCTTCTTCGAGGTTCACTAGTCTCAATTACATCTTGAGAGGATGTTTCTAGTGATTTATTAGAAGCTAAAAATTCATTTTTAATTTCCATTGAATTTTGAGGAATATCATCAACGCTTGATGAATTCTCAAAAAATTCAACATCTCATGATTCTATAATTACATTGGATATTAGATCAAGTAGCCAATATGCTTTACTATTTATAGCATATCCAACAAAGACACTTTTGATCCATCTTGGTCCTAGTTTTTCCCTACTAGGATTGGTGTTTTTATAATAAACCAAATACCCCCACACTTTAAAATATCCAATATTAGGTTTTCTATCTTTCCACAATTCATAAGATGAAACCTTAAGTTTCTTAGAAGGAATTCTATCAATTATCTGACACGCAGTAAGTAAGGCCTCTCCCCATAAATTATTAGGCAATTTAGACCTTGTTAGCATTGCATTTACCATCACAACTAAGGTCCTATTTTTCTTTTCCGCTAGGCCATTTTGTTCCATGTTCTAGGTGTACTATATTGATTTATAATACCATGTTCTTCGCAAAAAATATCAAACTCCTTAGAAAAATATTCTCCACCTCTATCACTTCCAAGGATTTTAATCCTTTTCATTTTCTACTTCCTTTTTATATGCTTTAAACACATGAAATGCCTCATTTTTATATTTCATTAAATAAACATAACAAAATCTAGAGTAATCATCAATGAAAGTAATCAAATATTTATCGCCACCTCTAGTTATCATTCCATTAAGTTCACAAATATCGATATGTACTAAGTCAAGAATGTTAGATGATCTTTCTACACTTTGAAAATGTTTTTTAATCATTTTTGACTTAGTACAAATTTCACATTTTTCATTCTTTGTAAATTCAAAAGAAAGCATGCCATTTCTAATCATGCTATGCATAGAATATCCAGTGTGCCCAAGTCTATCATGCCATAAATTAACAGAACACTCAAAGTAAGAAGAATTTATTTTGTTGATAGCATTATCAATAGTACATAATTTGACCATTACATTAGTAGAACAGTCTTTTCCAACAAAGAAACAATTGCAGGACTACAAGTTTTCTCGACTCAAAAATACATTTTATGCCCGATTTTTCCAACAAATTGCCACTAACAAGGTTCCTATTCATATTCGGCACATGTAAGACATTTCTGAGTGTCACAACTTTTTCGGATGAGAATTGAAGATCAACATTCCCTTTGCCAATGACTTTCGAACAATGTTCATTATCCATTTGAATTTGTTGACTGTTCGCTAAAATCGTATACTACAAGTGCACAGTTCGCGTTCAAGTAGTAAGGTGGACTAGAGAAGTCCGGGTTATCGTACCCACGAGGATTGATTGATTTGTAACTAAAGTTATTGATTTCATTTTAAAAGAGAAGTCAAGTAATATAAAAATATGGTTTGGTGGTGAATTACTAACTAAGTGACACAAATAAGAAACATGGCAATATGTAAACTTGTTAACTAAAACAAATAGATAACAACATGAAACTTAGAATAAAACTAATTAATCTAAATACTTTGATGAAAATATAAACTTGATAATTGAAACAAGTTACATAACATAAAACAAAGCGAATTTAGTTTTCATAACTATACTAATTTCTTCTTTTCAAAAATCAATTAGTGGTAGTTAATTAATCAACCAAATTACATTGGAAATTTTAAAATCACCTAACTTGTGTAGTAAATTCCAATGACAACTTAAAATAGTAACAAACATTTAAAAGTTACAAAAACCTAAAACAACATTCATAATCATAAACATGTAAACATAAATACCCAAAATCTAGAAACTACTTAAAATGCTTAAATAAAAATAAACTAGTCAAAAATTCCAACACAATAACATTAACCCATAATAAACTAACAACAACATTTAACAAACAACATAAACATATGAATAATACTAAAAATAAAGATTAAAAACAAGAGAATAAAGGAAACTTCCACTTTTTGTAAAGTTCTTGAAGTGAAAATCCAAGATTTCTTCACTTCAACACAAGTTCTTCCATCAACTATTAATGTCTTCAACAACCCAAGTACAAAACATTAAATGTACAAGAAATAAATGACATTCTTGATGAAAATGTGAGAAAATAACAATACCCAAAAGTTTAAACAACAACAAAATACTTAAACATAAGAAAACATTACAAAATCATAAAAACATTACTTGAAAAATTGCATTAAAGATGTAAATGTTAGGAAAAATACAAGAAAAAATGGAAGAAGGAGGCAAGACTTACACGGTTCTTCCTAAAAATCTGATTTTATCTATTTATAATACCCTAAAAATCATCCGAAAACCCTAAAAAAACGCCAAGATCCGCGTAAAACATCCAAATGGGCCGAACCGGGTCGGCCAGGTACGGCCCGAATTTTTTTTTTTTTTTAAATTTAAAGGAGCGCGATCACGCGCTTGATTTTTCAGCGCCAAGGTTAGTCTCGGGTCCGTTTTGAGGTCCAAGTCGTGTTCGCGACTTGGTTCGAGCCACGCGATCGCGTGGCTCAGCTGGAGGGTGTTTTTGCAGCTAAGTCCCTTCCGTAATTGCCATTAAGTCCTCCATCTTTTAATTTTGAGCAATTTAGTCCCCAACTTTTTAGATTTCTTTCAAATATGTCCTTCTAAAATTGCACTTTAGGCCCTTCAACTTTTGAAATCTTGCAAATTTGGTCCCTCGATTAATTGCGCGGCTTGTCCAAAACTTCCCGAAAGTGACAGAATAGTCCCCAAACTTCCAATTTCATCGTAATTTGCACTTCTTTTGTGGTTTTTGGCCTCAAACTTGGATATTAACCTATTTAAATACAAAATATGCATAAATTAGTAGATATTTGCTCAAGATGTTCCAAAATATGCTAATTTAAAAGTATAAAAGTGTATAAAAATGCACTTAACAAATACCTCCAAACTTAAACTCTTGCTCGTCTCGAGCAAGAATATCTAGTAACACAAAAGCAAATGAATGAATGATTAACAATGCTAGATAACTTGTAAATTCTTTCTTGAGTGTAAAATTGCAAGATTAATTCACAATTATGTTTTCAAAAATAATACTACAAAAAGAAGTTGAGCTTATCTCATGTGTGATCGGTGTGTGTGTGTATAGGCACTTCCAATTATTACTAAGGTTCAAAGAAACATTGTAGGAAGAATAAATTTCAAAATAATACTATCCACCCTTAGTGGTCAATTTCATTCCTTACCCTCTCGTGACATTCATCCCCCCCATATTATTTCTTTTCTCTCCCGAAATGCAATCCTAGGGGTGACTTTCAATTCACACATTTCTTTTTCCACTAAAGCTTGGTTATGACTTACCAGGAATCTCAACAATCTAGATATGCAATGACTCTCCACTAGATGAGTGTTTCAACATTAAAGTTTATACCAAGCAATTCAAACCCACTATTAATCTAAGCCCTTATGCAAATACAAATGCATGATTTCTACAAACTAATGTGATGATTGCTCGTGACTTCCTCACTTCCTTAAGCTTTCTAATTGACCCATGTAGCGAGCTTTGGGTCGGAAACTCCCCGATTTTTTAAAGATCAAATGGTACCAGGTTTCAAAATACCCCTACAAACTTACTAACTCGAGTAAAAAAGGCTACGAAGTGAGGTAGACTTATTAAGCAAATGCAATGATGATGATGTGCTTCTTCTTTTTTTAACAAGTGTGTGTGTGTGTGTGTACCCTACTCATTAAGCTTTCTAATTGACCCATGTAACGAGCTTTAGGCCGGTGACTCCCAAGTTTCAAACTTAAGGCATCAAGTTTCAAGATACTCCTACTGGCTTAATTACACGAGTCAAAAAGGCTACGAGATAGGGCAATGCAATAATTAAAATGGGCTTAGATTTCTAGCATTTGGTCATCACTTAGCTTATACTAACGTCAACAAAATTTCACACAAATTTAGATCAAGCATGCATGGAATCACTACACATCTAGACCATCTCCTTTACTGGCTCGACCACCCCCAAACTTGTCTCACAAAGGATCAAGAGATTAATAGCATTGAGAAGGAATTGGATAGGTTGATAAAAATTGAAGATACAAGCTCACAACCTAATTTCTACTTCACAAATTTTTCCAACCTTCAATGGATTCCAAATCTCAACAACAATTAGTTATGACTATTGTGCTCAAGAGAACTCAGGATCACTCATAGATAAGTAATTTAAAAATAGGCACAAGTAGTATATTCGATCATAATTCGTGAATTAATCATCAATTTCAAACATCAAATCATTTTGAGCTGACAAGGCTATCTAGCATGTCAATATCCACAACAAAATGAACAAAATCAAACATCACAATATCTTAAGCCGGCAAGGCTATCTAACATGATAAAGTGCAACATGAAGTCAACACCCCCAAACTTGAATTACACATTGTCCTCAATGTCAAAATAGAAACAATACGTAAAGAAGAAAAGAGGTAGTGAAACTTCCCTGATTCAATGCTTGTTTGTGATGTTGAAATTGACCTAAGCTTTCGTCGAATGTAGTTCACCCCCAAACTTGTTGAGGACAATGTCACTTAGGATTTTCAAAAAATTGTTACCTACAAAAGTTTGACAATTAATTAAAAAGGAAGTAAAGAAGTACAGTAAATAAACACAAGTAATTCAAAAGAGAAAAAATTTGGGTTGCCTCCCAAAAAGCGCTTGGTTAATGTCATAAGCTCGACTTTTGGATTGTTCATTCGGGAGCATTGAGGAGAAGTGATGACTTTTCCTCCGGGGGTTCTCCTTCCAAGAATGGTTTCAACCTTTGCCCGTTGACCTTGAAATGTCCCTTGTCGGGATGATATAGCTCAATAGCTCCATGGGGAAAATTTTGAGAAATTGTGAATGGCCCCCACCAACGGGATCGAAGCTTCCCGGGGAATAATCGAAGTAGGGAGTTGAATAGAAGAACTCGTTGCCCAAATTTGAAGTCTCTCTTCACAATATAACTATCATGCCATTTCCTGGTCCTCTCCTTATAGATGCAAGCATTTTCATATGAGTTGAGGCGAAATTCATCAAGTTCATTAAGTTGAAGCAACCTCTTCTCACCAATTAATTTTGCATCAAAGTTTAATGCCCGTGTAGCCCAAAATGCTCGATGCTCAAGTTCAATGGGGAGATGACATGATTTTCCAAAAACAAGACAAAATGGAGACATACCAATAGGAGTTTTGAATGCGGTGCGGTAAGCCCATAATGCATAATCTAGCTTCCTCGACCAATCTTTCCTTGATGTATTCACCGTCATCTCAAGAATTCTTTTCAACTCTCGATTTGAGATCTCCACTTGGCCACTTGTTTGGGGATGGTAAGGTGTGGCTACTCGGTGCTTCACTCCATACTTTGACAAAAGTGAGTCAAGGAGGCAATTTCAAAAGTGTTTGCCTCCATCACTAATGATGAGTCGGGGGGTTCCAAAGCGTGTAAAAATGTTCTTCTTGAGAAAATTGACCACCACCCGAGCATCATTAGTGGGCAATGCCACCGCCTCTACCCATTTAGAAACATAATCGACCGCCACCAAAATATATTGATTTGAGAACGAGGATGGAAATGGCCCCATGAAATCAATTCCCCAAATATCAAAGATTTCCACTTCCAAGATTGAAGTCAATGGTATTTCATTACGCTGAGAGATATTCCCACTCCTTTGGCATCTATCACATTTGGATACTAAGGTATAAGCATCCTTGAACAAAGTTGGCCAATAGAATCCCGATTGAAGAACTTTTGAGGCGGTTTTGGAAGCTCCAAAGTGACCCCCATAAGGTGATGAATGACACCTATCAAGAATTGCTTCCATTTCTTCCTTGGGAACACATCTTCTAATAATTTGGTCCGACCCCCTCTTGAATAAATATGGCTCATCCCAAAAATAATGTTTCACATCAGCAAAGAATTTCTTCTTTTGTTGATAAGAGAAATCCGGAGGAAGAATACAACTTACAAGGAAATTCACGAAGTCCGCATACCATGGTGCTTCGAACACTTGGAGAAGATGTTTGGCATGCAATAGTTGTTCATCCGGAAAGGCTTCATTGATTTCCTCTACTCCCACTTCTTTAGGTTGATCCGTCCTAGATAGATGATCGGCCACAAGATTATTCGCACCCTTTTTATCACGAATTTCCAA
This sequence comes from Ligustrum vulgare, assembly GCA_963555705.1. Classification (NCBI taxonomy): domain Eukaryota; kingdom Viridiplantae; phylum Streptophyta; class Magnoliopsida; order Lamiales; family Oleaceae; genus Ligustrum; species Ligustrum vulgare. Next base: position 13,769,227 of record OY743175.1, read on the forward strand.
ATCAAATTCTTGCAAGAGAAGGACCCATCTAATCAATCTTGGCTTCGCATCCTTCTTAGCAAGCAAGTATTTTAGAGTGGAGTGATCGGTATAGACAATTACCTTTGAGCCGATGAGATAAGATCGAAATTTGTCAAAGGCAAAGAGCACGGCAAGCATCTCTTTCTCTGTTGTGGCATAATTCAATTGAGCATCACTCAATGTTCGGCTTGCATAGTAGATCACATGCAACAATTTACCACTCCTTTGCCCCAAAATAGCTCCCACGGCATAATCACTAGCATCGCACATGAGCTCAAATGGTAAGCTCCAATCCGGTGGCCAAGTAAAATGCCCTCTCTCACCATAAAATGGCATTTCTCCCAATTAAGCACTAAATTGGTTTCTTCACATCTTTTTAACACTAAATGAAGATTATCCAAGCATTCATTGAAAGAAGAACCAAAAACTGAAAAATCATCCATAAATATCTCGATGAATTTTTCCACCATGTCGGAGAATATGGCCAACATACAACGTTGAAAAGTAGTCGGTGCATTGCAAAGACCAAACGACATCCTCCTATAAGCAAAAGTCCCATATGGACATGTGAAGGTGGTCTTCTCTTGATCTTCGGGGGCTATTAAAATTTGATTGTAGCCCGATTATCCATCCAAGAAACAATAATGAGAATGCCCCGCCAACCTCTCAAGCATTTGGTCAATAAAGGGGAGAGGAAAGTAATCTTTTCGAGTGACATTGTTCAATTTTCGGTAGTCAATGCACACTCTCCATCCCGTCACGGGCCTTGTAGGAATAAGCTCGTTGTTCTCATTTTCAACCACCGTAACACCTCCTTTCTTTGGAACACATTGGACGAGACTCACCCATGCACTATCAAAGATTGGATAGATAATTCCCGCATCCAACCACTTCAATACCTCGGCTTTCACTACTTCTTTCATGTTTGGATTTAGACGGCGTTGGTGCTCCACTGTTGGTTTGAAGTCATCCTCCATGAGGATTTTATGCATGCACAAGGTAGGGCTAATACCCTTGATATCCGCCATAGTCCACCCAATAGCCATTTTATGCATTTTCAACACCTCAAGTAGTTTTTCTTCCTCCACTTCATCCAACAAATTCGAGATAATAACGGGAAGAGTAGAAGAATCACCCAAGTATGCATACCTCAAATGTGATGGAAGAGGTTTGAGCTCAAGAGTTGGGGCTTGTTGAATGGAGAGTAGTGAATGAGAAGAGCTCTTTCCCAATTCTTCAAAATATGGCCTCTTCTTGAAGGGATAAAATTTGGAAGCATCCAAGTGTTGTGACATTCTTCCGATGTCCAAATCATCCTCTCCCTCAGTGGTTATGGAGTGAACAATGCAAGTCTCAAGGGGATCCTTAGATAACCCATAGATGAATGATGTAGCCACCTCTTGATCAATGATGTCTACTCGGGAGCATAAATTTACCTCGCGCGGGGTACTTAATGGATTTCATGATGTCGAATGTGATTTCCTCATCTTGAACCCTCAATATAAATTTGCCTCCTTGCACATCTATTAAAGCCCGACCGGTTGCTAGGAAGGGTCTTCCCAAGATGATTGGGATATCAAGGTCTTCCTCCATATCAAGAATGATAAAATCGACAGGGAAGATGAATTTGTCCACCTTGATTAGCACGTCCTCAACAATACCATGCAAATGCTTAATAGAGCGATCGGCCAATTGCAATGAAATTGTGGTTGACTTCACCTCTCCCATGCCCAATCTCCTGAAAATAGACAAAGGCATTAAATTAATACTAGCACCAAGATCACATAATGCTTTTCCAAAAGTTAAATCACCAATAGTACAAGGAATAGTAAAACTCCCTGGATCTTTGATTTTGGAGGCAATTTGTTTTGTAGTATGGCACTACATCCTTCCGTGAGCATCACAGTTTCATGATCTTCTAGCCTCCTTTTGTTTGAAAGGATGTCTTTCATAAACTTTGCATAGCTAGGCATTTGTGCTAATGCATCGGCAAATGGTATGTTGATGTGAAATTTCTTGAAAACTTCAAGAAATTTACCAAATTGTGCATCCACCTTGTGCTTTTGGAGTCTTTGAGGAAAAGGAATGGGAGGCACATAAGCTTTCACTAGAGTAGGAACCTTTGTTGAGGTCTCCCACTTTCCTTCAATGTTGCATCATTTTCATTCGCCTCCTCAACATGCTCATTACCTTTTTCTTTCACCTCGGGTTGTGCCACATGTTGCTTTACCGTGATTTTCGGTAATTGAATTCCACTTCTTGTAGTGATGGCTTGCACATTTTCCCTCGGATTGATCTCAGTGTTTCTTGGCAAGGCTCCTTGTTGTCTCTCCGTCATCATTTTTTCCAATTGCCCAACTTGAGTCTCAAGATTTTTGATAGAAGCCGCTTGATTTTGGAGAATAGTATTGGTCTTGTTCATGAATTGCATGAGTATCTCCTCAATGGAAGGCTTCTTCTCTTGGGGTGGTGGAGGTTGAACAAAACCGGGAGGCTTTACTTGATTTTGATTGTTGGACCAAGAAAAATTCGGATGATTCCTCCAACCCGGATTGTATGGGTTGAAGTAAGGATTGCCTTGTGGTCGGTTGAAATTTTGAGCATAATGCACTTGCTCATTTGAAGAAGAAGCCATTTTGAGCATGGGACATTCCTCAACCTTGTGTGTTGCTCCACATACATCACAAATAGAAATAGGAGGGTAGACTGCTTTTACCGTATGTTGAGAAGATAAATCATCACACTTCTTGAATAGAAGGTCCCATCTTTGCCGACAAAGCCGCATATGCATCAACTTCATGAATTCCCGCGGCTTTCTTTGGTACCATGCGGTCGGTTGGCCAAGTAAAATTGTGACTAGCCATCCTCTCAAAGAGCTCAATTGCCTCATTAGGTGATTTTGTAGTGATAGCTCCATTGGAGGCCGAATCAACCGTCACTCGACTAGATGGATTCATCCCAAGATAGAAATATTGAACTTGCATTTGCTTGGTGAACCCATAATTTGGACATTTCCTCAACATCTCCTTGAATCTTTCCCATGCCTCATAGAAACATTCGGTGTCAAGTTGTCGAAATGTGGAGATATCACTCTTCAATTTAGCCACTTTTGACGGAGGAAAGTATTTTGTAGTGAACTTTTGAGCAAGATCATTCCATGTTTTAATACTTCCAACCGAGTTGGCATCTAACCATTTACGAGCTCCATCTCTAAGGGTATGTGGAAATAACCGCATGTTGATAGCCTCCTTGCTAATTCCTGGATAATCAAAGTTACTACACATCTCCAAAAATCGCGATTTAGATGAAAGTCCGACGTCCAAATGTGGGATATGTGATGCTTCCTCGATTTTGAGTGATGAGAGGGACCATGAATTGCCCCATTGGTCTATCATCTTCATCAATAGCGGGATTGTCACCACCTTGGTTGTTGTCCCACATATTGCCTTGTATTTTTTGTTTTTCAACTTGTTCTCTTCTTTCCCTAATCCTCCTCCTAAAAGTTCATTCGGGTTTGGGATCAATTGGAAAAATGTCCCAAGTCGGACGTTGTTGCATAAACAAGGCAAGAGTACCTAGAAAATGAAAATAAAAAGAAGAAAGAGATGAGAATGAGACGACAATTCAATTAACAAAAATCAATGCATTCGGTACAAATAAAATCAATCCCCGGCAACAGCGTCAAAAACTTGTTCGCTAAAATCGTATACCGCAAGTGCACGGTTCGCGTTCAAGTAGTAAGGTGGACTAGAGAAGTCCGGATTATCATACCTACGAGGATTGATTGATTTGTAACTAAAGTTATTGATTTCATTTTAAAAGAAAAGTCAAGTAACATAAAAATATGGTTTGGTGGTGAATTACTAACTAAGTGACACAAATAAGAAACATGACAATATGTAAATTAGTTAACTAAAACAAATAGATAACAACATGAAACTTAGAATAAAACTAATTAATCTAAATACTTTGATGAAAATATAAACTTGATAATTGAAACAAGTTACATAACATAAAACAAAGCGAATTTAGTTTTCATAACTATACTAATTTCTTCTTTTCAAAAATCAATTAGTGGTTGTTAATTAATCAACCAAATTAGATGGGAAATTTTAAAATCACCTAACTTGTGTAGTAAATTCCAATGACAACTTAAACTAGTAACAAATTTTAAAAGTTACAAAAACCTAAAACAACATTCATAATTATAAACATGTAAACATAAATACCCAAAATCTAAAAACTACTTAAAATGCTTAAATAAAAATAAACTAGTCAAAAATTCCAACACAATAACATTAACCCATAATAAACTAACAACAACATTTAACAAACAACATAAACATATGAATAATATTAAAATATAAAGATTAAAAACAAGAGAATAAAGGAAACTTCCCCTTTTTGTAAAGTTCTTGAAGTGAAAATCCAAGATTTCTTCCCTTCAACACAAGTTCTTCCGTTAACTATTAATGTCTTCAACAATCCAAGCACAAAACATTAAATGCACAAGAAATAAATGACATTCTTGATGAAAATGTGAGAAAATAACAATACCCAAAAGTTTAAACAACAACAAAATACTTAAACATAAGAAAGCATTACTAAATCATAAAAACATTACTTGAAAAGTTGCATTAAAGATGTAAATGTTAGGAAAAATACAATAAAAAATGGAAGGAGGCAAGACTTACACGGTTCTTCCTAAAAAATTGATTTTATCTATTTATAATACCCTAAAAATCTTCCAAAAACCTTAAAAACGCCAAGATCCGCGTAAAACAGCCAAATGGGCCGAACCGGGTTGACCCGGTCCAGCCCGAATTTTTTTTTTTTTTTTTAATTTTAAAGGCGCGCAATCGGCGCTTGATTTTTCAGCGCCAAGGTTAGTCTCGGGTCCGTTTTGAGGTCCAAGTCGCGTTCGCGACTTGGTTCGAGCCACGCGATTACGTGGCTTAACTGGAGGGTGTTTTTTGTAGCTAAGTCCCCTCCGTAATTGCCATTAAGTCCTCCATCTTTTAATCTTGAGCAATTTAGTCCCCAACTTTTCAGATTTCTTTCAAATATGTCCTTCTAAAATTGCACTTTAGGCCCTTCAACTTTTGAAATCTTGCAATTTGGTCCATCGGTTAATTGCGCGGCTTGTCCAAAACTTCCCGGAAGTGACAGAATGGTCCCCAAACTTCCAATTTCAGCGTAATTTGCACTTCTTTTGTGGTTTTTGGCCTCAAACTTGGATATTAACCTATTTAAATACAAAATATGCATAAATTAGTAGATATTTGCTCAAGATGTTCCAAAATATGCTAATTTAAAGGTATAAAAAGTGTATAAAAATGCACTTAACATTGACCATCATCAATTTCTTGATAGGTCTTGTAGAGGGATTTATCATAGCAACCATGAATGGTGACGCATGTGTTATACCACCATCCCGGAATTTTTCCTTTGAAAGAATTTACCTCGCTTATAGTTGCAACGATTTCATAATTGTCAATGGAATTAACCTTGCCAACAAAATTTCTTTGTTTTCTATGTCGGCAATCTTTCGCAAAGTGGTTGAATTTTTCACATACAAAGCATTCTTCCTTGGGCTTCTTTTTTAGTTTATTGTTGTTGTCCTTAGTAAACTTTCTCTTGTTTACTTTGGTCACTTTGTTGTTCTCCAAGGCATTGCTTTAGAAGTGCCGACATGGGAATTTTCAATTCCATCTCTTGCCCTCGACTCTTCCTCAATATGGAGATGTTTTTGAATTTGCTCAATTGAAAAGTCTTCAGAGTTGTGAAGAACTTTCTTCCTGTATCCTCTCCAAGTAGAAGGAGATTTTGCAATAATTGCTCCTACTTTAAATGATTCCGGAAGTTCTATCTTCATTGCTTTAAGTTTATTGACAATCACTTGCAATTCATGCACTCGGGATAATAAAGGAACATTTTCTAAAAAATTGAAATCAAAATACCTTGTTATTAGGAATTTTGTAATACCTTCCTTTTCGGCCTTCTATTTGTTTTCAAGTGCATTCCATATCTCTTTTGCAGATTTTGTGTTGGTGTATAAGTCGTAGAGATGATCAGAAAGTGCATTCAAAATGTGGCAACGACATATAAGTGCATCCTCTTCTCGCTTCTTTCGATCAATTCTTGCTTGTTCCGTGTGTTTTTCGGAAGGTTCGGGTAGATCTTCCAAATTAGGATCAAGAAAGTAGAAGATTTTTAGTGTCATTAATAGGAACTTAATCATGTCTTTCCATCTTGTGAAGTTTGTACCATCAAAGCGATCCAATCGTACCAAGTCTTGATTCATCAACTTGATTGTAGTCATAGTTTGTCTCCTTTGGTTGCCATATCAAAATTTAGCTTTTAGATTGTTGAGAAAAATTCCTCCTTGTAGTGAAATATCCGCTTCGTTGAAGTTGATACAAATTGAAATTGAAGAACCAAGAAGATAAAAGAAAATAATGGAAAATAAAATAGAAACTTGAATCGCAATGAATGCTATCCTAAAAGCTAAATTTGAACCCTCTCAAAAGAAAATGCTAAAGGGTCTCCAAGCAAATTGCTTTAGCAGATTTCAAGTCTCAAACCAAGTATCAAATAGCACAATTGAAAACTTGGAAATAAGGAACAAGAAGAGCAATTTAGAAAGATGCTAAGTATGAAGGATCAAGAATTTTGGGATGATAATCTCAATGTAATATGTGAGAATATTGTTTTTAAAATCATGAATTCTATGCCTATTTATAGAATTCTATCACCCCAATTTATGATTCACACAACTCTTCATGGAAGAGTGCAACTTATTGATGAAAAGGTGCATGCAAAATTCTGTCAACAGTCAGATTTTATAATCATGCGATCGCATGGTTCAAAAGCCATGCGATCGCATGACACAATGTTTCTTAAGTAGATTCAAAATTGCATAGCCATGCAATTGCATGGTTCACAATTTTGTCCGAACTCACTTGTTCGGTCTGCCCAGGCCGGATCAGTTTGATCCATTTGAATTGTCCGAACCGGTTCTTGCACTATTTGGAACAGTTCTCTTCATTTTAATCCCTTTTTTTGCACTTTTTCACCTTTATACTTTTATATCTATATTTGAACAACATTTTTTTTACAACATTTGGTTCATCTACAAATAGTAGCACATTTTTGCTCATACCGAACTTACTCGTTTCTTATAAAATAGGTTTACGTTTAAGTATCACAGTGCTGTTAGAGTTTTAGCCATGAATTTGGAATACTAACAACTTTTGTTGTGAAGTTCACTTTAATTAGCTCGACAATGATAGAAAATTAATAATACTCATAAAGTATGGTATAACTTAAGAGGGCATCTCTACACCTAACCTATAGAAGTAAACCAAAATGATTAGTAATAAAAAATAAATCACAAGGTGCTAAAGTATAAATTATAACTATAGCCTAAGGCCAAGGTTTCCATAATACAATATAAATATAAGAAGCCTTAAAAGCCTAGTTTACAAGTAAAAACTAGTTGTCTTAAGATTTGCTTGTAGTAACCATGCCATGTTGTAGCGACAAGTTTAAGTAAAAAGTAGTATTTGGATTAGAATTCATTGTAATCATGGTATTGGGTCGGCATGGAAAGATGCAAGGACGCGTCTCCTTCCATGGTCTGCCACCTTCACCTGGCCTAGAAACAGATTTCTTTCCAGCCTTTAATTGAGGGGGGAGGCCAACCGGCGCCCTTAAACCCCTTCCCCTTAGCATAAGGCCCTAAGTTTAGCACTACAAGAAAACAGAGTAACAGGGGCAACATATGTAGCCCCTATAGATCAATATGTCGCCCCTATTGTTCAATAGGGGTGATTTTATCACCCTTATATGTCGTTTCTACATATTCGTTGCACTAGATCTATAGGGGCGACATATGTCACCCCTATAGATCACAAGGTCTTTAGAGGCGACAATGTTTCCCCTATAGACCTCGAACCTAAAACTTGTCCAAATGCTATAGAGGCGATGAATGTTGTCCCTATAGATATTACAATCTATAGTAACAACACCTATAGGGGCGATCATGTTGCCCTTACAAGTTATATTTAAAAAAAAAAATTAATTATAAATATACAAAATACCAAATTAAATTACAAAAATGCAAAGTTTATAAGTACTTTAACGAGATTACAATTTATTTTTAAGAATAACATATTACTACCCATCTGATGGCCTGACATTCTCGTCGTTACGACGTTCATCATTAATTATATCATCTGGTGGTATACCCTGATTTTCCGCAAGGCGCTTAATAACCCTCATCATTGTTTCCATTTGAGATTGCATTTCAGCCTTGTATAATTCTAGCCTGTCTTCTGAGTTTATAATTTCAGGGGATTCGTTTTTTCTTAATGGGACATGCGATGACACAGCGTTGCTTTTAATAGATGGAGATCTACCCTTCGGGATCCGACCAACTCCATGCATGAATCCACGTTGTTCTCCAAGGGTCTCCTTCACGATGAGACGCTCGTCCACTTATGTTCCCATGGAGGCAACCTAGATCTCCTGAGTCTCTTTTACAAAAACGAGTTGGTCCTATGATCAAAAATTAATAATTAATAAAATGTAAAATTGATGAAACCAAAAATACTAGTTTCACTGTATATCTTTTACTTACATAATCTTTTGCCGCATTCTCGTTCACCCATTCCCCGTCTCTGTGTTTATGTAGTCGCTCGAATGCATCCACAACACCCAACCACTCCCCAGTCTCAAGGTTCTCTGCAACAATTTGAATTTGAAATTGAACAAAAAATGTAAGAGTACGTGTGGGTGCATAAATAATGGTATTATTTTACCATACATCGGAGTGTCGTGTTGCAGAAAAACTCCTCGAACCTTGGCGGGATATGTATCTAGCCTTCTCACGATTGACTTTTTTTTTCTGTGATCACAAATATGTACATTACTTAATTTTAATCATAATTGAAATGTTATATTGACATCTTGGGAAAAAAACTCACTTACCAAGAAATTAGGGCTTGTGAATAACTGTAGACATCTCTGTCAATCCTCAACGGAAATCTCCCCATACGGACGACTCGATCCGTTTTCCTTAAAGTAATCATTTGACATTGCTTTATATGCTCAATAGGGATCAGATCCCAAATGATCGAGACCGCTTAGGATGTCCTCATACTCCTTAGCCGACCAACCACCTTGAATATCAAAGTATGTCTGTCAAGGAAAAAAAACTAATTAAAACATTATTGAGTGATAGACAATATTTATTAATCGGTTATGTTAATAATCACCTACTTGAATTGTAGTTAGTACCCGTCCCCATAGCTCCTCGGGGACATCGTCCCCACTAGAATAGTAAGGAAGACAGTTCTGTCTAACTCTATTCCCAACCAATCGTGTGAACAATTCTGCATTGTTCCTGATCGGCTGTAAGGTCTCGTAATTCAAATCAAAATCAATGGGAAGTGGTTTTTTCCCGCTATTTAGCCACTGCTTCTCTGAATTCAGATTTCTCGAAATACTATGCTTCTTCAGCAGTAGTGCTGCAGATTGAAAAAATATCGAGATTAAAAAGAATAATCAACAATGATAAAAATCAGAAAATAAGCTCTTAGCTCTCAATAAAAGAAAGTTACCTGACTCGCATGATCCTGGCAATCTGCAATGTGGCGGTTGAGGAGGATCGCATAAGCAATCAGCCCCATGAGAGCGAGCAACTTCAGCCATTACATACTAACAACAACAACAAAAAATAATATATGAAATCTAGTTCTATTCATGGTGCTTAAAATAGTTGTGACTCGTGATTTTTTGACAATCAGAAATTGGAGCTCTAAATGTAACTTAAGAGGCTCTTAACATGTTAATTGTGAGAGGTAGAAATTTGTGAAACAGGAATGAAGTTCATGGATTGTCATCTTGGTAGTATGTAAATAGGTCATTTGATTTATTTAGTATTGATGTTTAATGAATTAAAATTTCATCTCCAATGAATTTTGTCAATAATTCAAATTTATCTATAATTTATATTTTATATGAATTGAGAGAAAAAATAATAAACAAGAAAGATAGAAATAAAAACAATGAACTAACCAGTTAAATTAAATCTTCTAAAATCTTGTTCATCAAGCAAAATAGAGCAATAATCAAATACTTCAACAAGCAAACAATTTATTTTAGCAAAACAAATTGTAATAAACCACACATACAAATCAAGAATCGTTTGACAACATAATAAAGGCAGGACAATTACAATGGACAGAAATAGTTTCCTTGGTGGACATGGTATTATAATTAGCCTATTTCTGGCTTTTGTAAGAGCTCAAAATTTGTAAAATTATGTTAAAAATTGTCTGAGTAATAGTTTTATGATCCCAACAAATTCTTCAAACAAACCATGAAAGAATGGGAACTAAAAATACATTTACTCAAAAAGGTCTCACGCGGCTCAATTGTGCTAAAATATTTGCATTCGTCTGCCTACGGGGAGGAGGCCTCTGCTTATGCTTTCCATCAAAGTGCGGGTTGCTCCTAAGATGGTGTCTGGTTTCCAAGAAGCATCAATGACCTACATAATCTATTTTCCCAATAACACGCATTGAATGTGTATCCTTACTGGAAGTAGGACATGCTTTATATCCCTGATCGCTCCAGCTTGATAGACTAATTCTGGCTGGAAAATTGTTAATTATCTAAAATGATGAGGCAAGCATCCTAAATAGGCTCTGATTTTTTGTTGCAACATCCTTAGTGTCAATACTAGTGGACCAAAACTCCTTCAACTTATCTACTAAGGGTTGCAAGAACACATCCATGTCCTTACTAGGTGACTTAGGTCACGGAATCAATAGAGTCAACATTAAATACTCTGCATAGATAAGGTGGTAGGTTGTAACAAGTCATATGTAACACCAAGGCTAAGAAAGCTTAAAAAAGATTTGATAGGTACTACTCATACCAACAAGGTGCACCTATTTTCCGTAAGTCCATCGTTAAAAACTCTACAGTTAAGCGTGATTGGCTTGGAGCAATTCTATGATGGGTGATCTTCTGGGAAGTTTTCTTCGGGAGTGTGTGAGGACAAAACACACTAAAATAGGCATGTTGGTGCAATGGGGATAGTACGTCGTCATCTAATTGTCGGGACAACCCGTTAAGTGGGACCCGGGTCATTACATCATAAATATCGGCCATGTACTGTATGCCTGACTCATGTTTCCAAATGGATTAAAACCATCTGCGGCCAACCCCAATCGAACATTCCTAATTGCACTTACAAACTGAGGATGTTTCTTGCCGAACTCTCGCCATGCCATCCCATCTATAGGATGCTGCATCTCATCATCATCCTTAGACTTGTCTGTACTAAGCCACCTCATAAGTCTTGTTTCCTTCGTAGAAAATAAAAGTTTAAATATGGGTGCCAGGTGAAAATATCTCAATACTTTATGCGGCACATGCTTACTTGTACCTCTTCCAGTGTTGTACATCCAACGACTTTCCTTACACACGGGACAATTTTTCTTGTTAGTGTGCTCTTTCCAAAACAGTGCATAATCATGCTTACAAACATGAATAGATTGATAACCCAAGCCCAACTTCATCATCATCTTCTTGGCTTCATAGTGAAAGTCCACGAGGTTCATTTTTTGAAAGGTGAGCTTCAACAGTTGTAAAAGATCATCGAAATATTTGTTTGTCCACTTGTTCACCACCTTCAAATGCATCAGTTTCACTAAAAAGTTTATTGAAAAGAATGAAGAAACTCTAGGATATAGTTTTGAATGAAGAGCCTCAAATAGTTGGTTGTACTGGACATCTGAACATGTAGCATCACACATTCTCGATTATCTCGCCCATAACATTGGCCATTTTGTCAATCACCCGATCTCTAGAACTCATCTTTCATCCCTTAGGTCATCATTTTCATGTTGAGCCTCGATCTCACCGTGGTGAATCCATGTGATATAGCTCTCCGCGAAACCATTACGATGTATATGATATTCAGCAGTCTCCAAATCATGGGTATACCCATTTAAAAATTTGTTACAAGGGCATCTGACCCTCCATCGATCATTTACAAGAGGTCTCGCCATATCTATAAAAGGTTTCAAACCAATTAAGAATTCTTGAGACTTTCGATTTCTAAAATTCGTCCAGCTTTTATCAATTTCCATCTCCGATTTCTTGCAAGAATAATAATGTATATTATGTGACAATTTTGAGTGACGGGAATGTTCTAAGTAAGTTCACTCCACGTCTAATAAAATGGTAGGGATCCTAGCCATTCATCATTGATACGCGAAAAAACAAATATTGTTCACTTTTCCATTGATGTATATATATTTTCACGTATAAATTTCGGCAGCATCTCCCCTAAATTCTCCTAAGTGTGTGATCTATTATTGAATATAGTCCACATGCATAAAACTTTGGGATGCTGCTGAAAATTACACAGTGATATATAACAGAAAAATGAACAAAATTCATTATCTCGCAAATCAATGAGGAACTCTCCAAAAATGGGAGAATTCGAAGATGAATTTGTAAACTTCAAATTTCCAACAATGTTTGTGGGTTTCGATTTACAAACTAATCTTCAAACGATTTTCTAAGTTTTTATGCAAATGTAGTGAAGAGTATACACTAAAACTTGTAAAATAACTAATACATATTAAACACTAAAAATATCTAAAAAATTAACAAAAACATGTTTAAATGGCTTACCAAAGGTCCAAACAGTGCTTGGTTTCCATTTTCTACCTTCAAGTTCTATTATGTTGATGAGAGGCGCGAAGAAAGCGAAAATGTTGAGGAAAAAAGGTCTGAGCTTGATGAAAAAGAAATCTAGAGCTATAGGGGTGACATATGTTGCCCATATAGACATAGATGTCACCCCTATAGGTTAGAAAAGGGCGCCAAAATTCCCGCTAAAATTTTATTGTTTATAGGGGCAACAAATATCGTCCCTATAGTATTAAGACACGCGGGATAATTTCCCGTTAAAAATTATTGGTCTATTGGGGCGACTTTTGTCTCCCCAATAGGTTCTACAGTACAAGATACTCGCCCCAATTTATTAAAAAAATGTGGGGAAAATTCTCGCATAAAATCTGTGGCTATAAGGACGACACAGTCACCTATAGGGGTGACATATGTCTCCCCTATAGGTCAATGAACTTATAGGGGCGACCTTTGCTTGTCACCCCCAGAGGCATATCATCTATGGGGGCAACATTATTGTCGTCCTTAAAATGTCACCCTATTGCACCATTTTCTTGTAGTGTATACTGTAAGAAAATATGGAGAGGAATATATGTCCCCACTAGGGAAACCTCCTACCATAGAATATTGGCCCCTACCATTTGGTTCATGCATTTGGGTTGAGTTGGGTAGGTGCTTTTAGTTGTAAGACCTCTACACTAAACTAAAGAGGGTGCAAACAGTGTTGTGAAAATATAGGGTAGAAATGAAGAACAAAACAAATAGAAGAAAGAAAAATAATGACTTACCAACTTTGTAAATCAATCAAAATGAATGGTTCCAACACAATTCTAGATCGTTTTCCTCAAACAATATTTTCTATCACAGAGGTGAGTACTTGAAGGCCTCGAAGCAAATTTGATGAAGGAGTAATCAAACCAAAAGATGAGTTCAAAACCAAACATTGAAATCCCAAATAGCCTGACAACTTTGAACCTATTATTCCCGGTGATGATGCCAATGAAGTCACACACACAAACACCATATGTTCTAAGGTTATCTCAATCTTGTTTAGAGTTATTATGGCCTTGCGCTATTCCTTATTCCTGAACTTTTAAAAAAGAAACTTCAACTTTCTATTGAGGTGGCGCCATCTTAAAGTTCATATAGGTTAAGTTTTTGTAGTGTCTTTATCACTTTTAAAGACACTTCATCAAATGATTTGAACTTTATTAAGAGTTGTAAACTCATCCCTCCTATCATGACAACCAACACTAACAACCTAGGGTATGGTTTTATATAAAGCATAAGTGCTGAACCACTCCACTTATCGAATGACTTGTTATTACCCTTTGAGCCCGAGATATACGTGTTAGTATTGTCAGGTAGTTTTGACATCATTGGTGGATTTTAATTACGAAGTTTCAACCACATCATATTATTTGTTATCTGCACTAAATCTCTTGTGAGTGGTTTAGTTAGTGGATCAGACAAGTTTTCATTTGTTTTCACATAGGTGAGTGAAATTATTCCATCTTTTATTAATTCCCTCACATAGTCATGTTATATACTTCCCATTATAAACTTCATTTTACGCTTTTCTAAAGTAAATTGACTATCAAACAAGATAAATATTGAAAAAATATTCTTCTTTCCCAAAATAATTTCATACATTAAATTCCTAAGCTATTCAACTTCTTTTCCGGCTTCTGCTAAAGCCATAAATTCAGATTCCATAGTTGAGTTTGTAATACGTGTTTATTTCTTATATTTTCAAGAAACTACACCTCCAACAAGAGTAAATACCCAACCTGTAGTGGGTTTTTTTCCTCACATGCACTTGATATTCAACTAGCATTGGCAAATCCTTCTAGGATTTCCAGAAATTTAGAATAATGTAGACATAGGTCCTTAGTTCTCTTTAAATAACCAAGAACCTTACCAATAGCCTTCCAATGTTCTTCACTTGGATTACTAGTAAACCTAGTAAGTTTACTAATTGCAAATTCTAAGTCAAGTCTTGTGCAGTGCATTGCATATATAAGACTCCCAATAACACTTGCATATTCAAGTTGTGTTATTGTTCTTGCATCATTCTTAGAAAAGTTTTAAACTTGCATCAAATTGGGTATTAGCTTCTTTTATGTTCAAGCGTTAGAACCTATCAATCACATTCTCAATATAATGTGATTGAATTAATGCAAAACCTTCACTTTTCTTGGTAACTTTTATACCCAAAATAGTATTCACTTGTCCAATATTGTTTATTTTAAATGTGGAAGATAGAATCCTCTTTGTTTCTTTTATACCTTAAATTTGATTACTTGTAATCAACATGTCATCCACATATAAACAATTAAACACAATTTGACTTTCAATCACATTGAATATAAATATTATCAACACCGTTATGTTTAAATCCATAAGATATGATTGCTAAGTCAAACTTTTCATGCCATTTCCTTGCTACTTGTTTTAATACATATAAGGATTTCACTAACTTGCATACTTTATGCTCATTTCCAATGAGAATAAAACATTCTGATTGCTCCATCTGAACCTCCTTTTCGAGATCCCCATTTAAGAATGATGTTTTAACATCCATTTGATGTATATGTAAATGATGAATTGAAGCTAAGGTAAATAAGATTCTTATTGAAGTTATGTCCATTTCATCTTTAATAGCATCTTTCCGAAAGACGTTATCTTCAAATGACATTGCTTCTTGATAAAATTTAGGATTGGTTCATATTTGAAGAACATATGGAATAGTTATTACTACACTCTTATCATTACCCTCAACCAAATAGTATGAAACGAGTTAAAAGTCAATCCATCTGACCTAGTACTTTATACTTTCAAGCTCTTTTGCTTCTACGAAGTTCACTTATGTCAACATTATTGGAAGGTGTTTCTACTTCTGATCTTTTAGAAATAGGAATCTCTACTTGAGGTTCCTTTAATGAATTATCTGAAGATATATTCTCGAAGAACTCTACATCTTGGGATTCAATAATATCATTGGTTTCCAAGTTTAATAATCGATATGCCTTACTATTTGGAGCATACCTACAAAAGCACACTTGATTCCTCTATGACCCAACTTGATCCTTTTAGGATCAACATTCTTGCAATAAGCAAGACACCCAACACTTTGAAATAACCAATGTTCGGTTTTATTCCTTTCAACAATTCATATGGAGAAACCTTAAACCTTTTAGAAGGAGTCCTATTAAATATGTGACATACACTTAATAAAGCTTCACCCCATAAGTTGAATGGAAACTTAGCTTTTAAAAGCATAACATTTATCATTTCAACCAGTGTCCTATTCTTCCTCTCAGCGAAATCATTTTTTTGAGTTGTTCTAGGTGTACTACATTGATGTATTACGTCGTGTTGATCACAAAAGATATTAAATTCATTAGAGATGTATTCACCACCTCTATCACTTCTAAGAATTTTAGGCCTTGTTCTCTTTACTATTTTGAGGTCTTTTCTGTTTTTATTATCGAAAACACTAAAAACGCGTTCTCTTTACTATTTTCGAAAACGTATTTTGTAAAACAAAAAAAATGTACAAAAAATGCAAAACCCCCAGAACCTCGTTTTGGGCGTTTTAAGTGTATTTCAACAAAAAAAATATTCAAAACGCGGAAAACGCATTTTGGATTTTTTTTTTTTTAATAAGAATTATCCTACTTTGGAACTAAGCCTAAATAATTTTTTTTTTTAAAAGAATTATCCTAACTTGGAACTAAGTCTAAAATAAAGTTTTATTGAATTCAATATCAACATTGCAAAAAAATTAAGTTGGAATTCTTGTTGTTATATTTCAAAAAATTTCTTGATAAATGGACTCTGATGATTTTGAAAGAACTTGCATTTTCTGGATTTTAAGTAGTGTTCTGTAAAATTTCAAACAGAACGTGCTTTCCAGGTTTCAATTTTCAAAATTAGTTATCTGAAATGACAAACCAAATGCGTTTTCAGCAAATTTGAAAACAAAAATAAAAACATAAAATATTTTCAAAAATGAAAATACAAAATAAAATACAGAAAGAACGCCAACTTAATCTTTTCACTCAATTGTTTTTTTACTTCAATTTTGTATATCTTAAACATTATAAAGGCTTCATCATTGTCCTTCATCAAATAGATATAACAAAACCTAGAATGATCATCAATAAAAGTAACAAAATATTTATTACCTTCTCTAGTTAACATTTCGTTAAGTTTATGTATGTCGGATTGAACTAAGTCAAATATATTATAAGTCATTTTAACATTATGAAATGGTTTCGTAATCATTTCAGATTTAAGACATAATTCACTTCTATTATGTTCTAGATTGTTGCATATGATCATTTCATTTTTAATCATTATTTCCAAAGTAGAATAATCAATGTGTCATATTCTATCGTGTCATAGAGAAATAGACTCAAGCACATAGCTCAAATTATTAATTTATTAATATCATTGTCATTAGTAAAAAGTTTGACTATTCCGTCACTAGAATAGTATTTACCAATAAATAAATAATTACGAGTGTTCCACTAAAAGTGTGTACCGCAAGTACACGAGTCGCGTACAAGTAATAAAGTGAAATTTTTGAGTCTGAATTTTCGATCCCATGAGGAATGTATACTCTATTGTACTCTAATTAATTTAATCTTAACAAATAAAACACACAATTAAAGTTGTATTTTGGAAAATAACTAAAAGTCTACTAAAGAGGGAAATATAAAAATTACTTGAAAATCTTTGAGGAAAACGTGGTTGGGATTCATGGTTTCATTTAACCATCGCCTAATTAATTTCTCAACATGCAAATTAACAAATTAATCATTAACAATGTTAGACCTGATTTTCCAAGTTTAGCTAATTACCTTTCTCGAGTGAAATTAACCCTAATCAGTTGGTTTAACCTACTATATCTCTATGTCAATTAAAACCCAATCAATTGAATTAACTCTTTGTAAAAATAGCTCAATGGATCATCTAGGGTTTAAGGTATATCTCTATCTTTAACAAGAACCTGGAGCATTTGTTATTTGGTCTAAAATGCATAATATCTCTTGATCATCATACACTTTACAAATCATATATTTGGTGATCAATCAAACACATGGAATAATCTCAATAACAAATGCACATGAAATTAAGAATTTAATCAACAAAAGGCAAATAATAAAATTAATTCAAGCTGGGTCAAATTACTACCATAAATCCAAACACAATCAATTAACCCATGTTATATAGATGATACAAAGGAGAATATTTATAACAATACATCACAAATATGGCAAAATAAATGAGAAAATACAAAGTTATAGATGAAACCCCTTTTGAAGCTTTTCTATGATTTTTCCAAATATTTCTCCACCTTAAATGTATTCTCCATGTGCTCTTGATTTATTTCTCAAAAGATTATCAACTAGTTGAATAAGAAAACAAAAGGAAAGAAAAAGAAAATAAACGAAAATAAATATAAAAAAAAGGAAAAAGAAAGAAATGGCAGCAAACCTCTGCAGAAAGAAGAAGGAAGCTATCCAACCTGTGCCAAAATCAGATTTTTATGCTAGAGTTATTGAAAATTGCATCCTTGGTCCTTGCCTTTTGGGAAGGTGAGCAAAATAGTCTCCAAACTCTATTTTTCTCTTAATTCACGGCCCATACACCAAAATTCTGTGGGGTGGAAAAGTAAACAGATTGTAAAATGCTGCCAAGTCCCTCAACTTTGATTTTGTAGCCCAAGTCCTCAAATTTTGGCATTTGTGCACTTTGATCCCCAACTTCATGTTTCTGTATTCTTTTGGTCCCTTCTCACTCCATTTTGACGTATTTTCCTTCATTTTGTGATTTTGACCATGAAATATTTGCATAGTGAATCTTCCAACCTTTTGAGATGTTACGATTGAGTCCTCAAACTTTTGATTACTTTCCATTAGGTCCTTAGTCATCAAAATTGTTCTTCTTTTAGCTAAATTGCTCTTCAATTTTGTCCATTTTCTTTCCAATTGATTTTGCACCTAATTTTACAAGATAAACACAATATATAAGTAGAATTTGCTCAATTTGTCAATTAAAGTGCTAATTTATAAACTAAATAAGTGTATAAAGAACACTTATCACACCCTCAAACTTGAGCTTTTGCTCGTTTCGAGCAACGTTATCTACTAGTGCACTCAAGTAACATGGAATATAGATCAAAAATGTTAGATAATTTGCAAATTACTCATGAGTGTAAAAGTGTGTAATCAATTCAAAAGTATGCTTCCAAATAATGCTACCACAAAGAAGTTAGCTTATCTGATGTTCGATCGGTGTGTGTGTGCATAGCCACTTTCAATCGTCAATTAAGTTTCGAGAATATTGATGAGTAAAGAGGCTTCAAGTCAAAACTAATCCACCATTAGTGGTCAATTCTTTCATTTCCCACTCGTAACATTCATTCCCCAATAAATATTTTTCTTTCCTCTCTCGGGATGCAATTCTAGAGGTTACTCTCAAATCACTCTTTTCTTTTTCCACTCTAGGTTTGGTGTGTTTTACCGGAAATTTCAACAATCTAGAAATGCACTGACTCTCCACTAAATGAGTGCTTCGACATTCAAGTTTATACTAAGCAATTCAAACCCACTATTAATCTATGCCCTTATGCAAGTACAAATGCATGATTTCTAAAAACTAACGTGAATGCTCGTGCCTTCCCCACTCCTTTAAGCTTTCTAATTGACCCATGTAGCGAGCTTCAGGTCGGAAACTCCCCGATTGTTTTAAAATCAAAGGGTACCATGTTTCAAAATATCCCTACGGACTTAATAACTAGAGTAAAAAAGGCTACGAAGTGAGGTAGACTTATTAAGAAAATGAAATGATGATGTGCTATTTTTTTTTTCAAAGTATGTGTGTGTACCTTACTCATTAAGCTTTCTAATTGACCCATGTAGAGAAGCTTTAGTCCCGTGACTCCCAAGTTTCAAGATACTCCTACAGTGTAGCGACCAAGAATTTTTACGCATTAAATAATTATTTTAAAACTATGAAACGTGCCGCTGTGATCTCACCCATTATTAAATTAAAGTCGTGAAGTATTCCTCTAGTCTAGTCGAGAAATATCGAGTTCAATTCGATTTTAATTAAATCTGGAATTTCTAAAATTTATTATTTTATTTTATTTTATTTGTTTATTTAAATTATTCTTTTCAAAAATCGTTTTTAAAATTCCAAATTGTATTAAGCTCATTTTATCAGATTAAATTTTCCGACTCAATTGGTTCACACGTATTATTTTTCTCGAATTTCGTGTATTGCTTGTCTAGGTTTCCATAACATCCTACATCAACCTATACTACCACCAACTTCCACCAATCACATCAATCCCATACCTATCAAACTCTCTTATACACTACACAACTCGCTCCATTATCAGCTTCCTCCCTCACTACACACCCCACAATCCAGCAACCAGCACCAGCCACAACTCTGAATTTTAGCCTCCTCCGGCAGCAAGGTAACCACCTCACTATTTGAATCATCATCATCACCTCGACCAACCACGGCCAGTACCGGAGCCAACTTCAAATCACTCGATTAGCACCATCACCAAATCAAAACTCCATCACCACCACACTGCCCTTCACCATTACCACCACCGTGGTTAGTCACCGCCACCTCCTTCATCATCATCACCACCACCACGACCCTTCCACCGCCTGCAGCCAACCGACATTACCAAACCCAGCACCCCTATGTTAGAAAATTTATTACAGATAATAATTTATCTATAATCTGAATAATCACCATGTTGGAATTATCAAGAATTAAATGACTGAAGCGGAAGCGTACCTTAATCAAACGTGATTCACGATAAACGATTCGGCGTTTGGATCTTCTAAATCGATACGTAGTCCGTATTTTCTCTCTGATGATGGGATGTCAGACAAGATGAACAGTACGTAGG
Organism: Ligustrum vulgare; assembly: GCA_963555705.1. Classification (NCBI taxonomy): domain Eukaryota; kingdom Viridiplantae; phylum Streptophyta; class Magnoliopsida; order Lamiales; family Oleaceae; genus Ligustrum; species Ligustrum vulgare. The sequence goes on from OY743175.1 coordinate 13,789,904, forward strand.
ATTCAGGGACCATAACCGACTTTATAAACTGAATTGCCAATTAACCTAATCCGGCCCATCATTAATTAGGTAATGGCCTGGTATCTACACATAAAAACCCATACATTATTTTAAATGCATTTAAGCCCGATATATCAAGTCCGTATTAGATCACTTTAATTGGGCTTAACCAAGTTGATAGCCTTTTATTGAATACACAATAATTAACATATAAGCCCACACGATTGATTAAAATCCTTACAATCTCCCACTTGGACTATATGTGTAACCTTACAATTGTGTATCAATCATAACCTTATGAGTACTCAGAATTTTGCTATCATTACTGAATGCATCCCCAAACAATCCGGTCCATCAATTGTATCAACACAGGATCAAAGCGGCTTTCGCTACATTAATCGTAACTAAACCTTCAATGGTCACGTATATCGACATAACTGAATGACATGGATCAAGTATGGATGTGTAGCATGGAAATTACATGTAATGTGATCTTCAACATGCCTATTTCCAACTGGTCCAACTTTAGTGAGATCATCCTTAAACGAGTTCAGAGATAATAAACCTGAAACCTTACAGCTGTAAATAACTTTAACTTTAAACTGTTTCCAAAATGACAGTAAATGTGTCTAATGCACCCAAAATACAAACTTCCACTGAAACCGAATATCCTTAAGAAATACAACACCCATATGAGTAATGTACTCATGAAAGACCTTATGTTGTAATACTTTAGTAAGCGGATCCGCAATTATGGAGTTTGTCCCAATGTGCTCTTATTGACACGTGTCCACTCTGAACTGTATCCTTCACAACCAGGAACTTATGTCAATGAATTTTGACTTAGTTGAGTTCCTGTTGTTACTGGAATATAAATCTGCTGAGTTATTGTCACACTATAACTTTAGTGGTCTTTCTATACCATTCAGAATACGCAGCCCAGTGACAAAATTTCGCAGCTATATTCCATAATTAGATGCCCCCAAAATTGCTACAACTGTGCTGCCAAGTGAAAGAAACTAAAGTGTCTGTTAAACACTCCATCCGGAAATAGCTCCTCCAACCAGCAGATAAATGTAGCCTTATGTGGATCTTTTACTTTCTTGGCATCTAGAAAAAATCGGAATCATAATACCATATGATCTCCAACTGATCCGATTTTCTGTATGTGAGCATGTAATCTTTTGTTCTCTTTAAATACTTTATAACTCATGTTTGACTTCTTTCCAAATGATCCATCACAGGGTTACTTAAATATCTCCTTAGTATCCCAATAATGTATGCAATATCTGAACGCATACAAATTTGAGCATACATCAGACTTTCTATAGTTTAACTATATGGGATCCTCTGCATTTCTTTAACTTCAAGATAACTTTTCGGGCATTAGTCGAGACTAAATTTGTCTCCCTTAGCGATAGGGCTGTCCCCTGATTTACTGTCTTGCATGCCAAACCTCTTAAGTACTTTATCGATATAGCCCTTTTGTGACAATTCAAGAATACCCCGAGAACAATCCCGGTGTATCTGAATTCCTAATACAAAAGAGACGTCACCAAGATTTTTAATCTCAAAACTCCTCGACAAAAATCTCATAATTTTATGTGACATGCCTATATCATTAGTGGCAAGCAATAATCAATATATAAAACCAGGAAAATACACTTACTCCCACTGAACTTGTAATACAAACAACCATCAACAACATTAATCTCAAGACCAAATGAGATAATTACTTGATGAGATTTGTATTACCCTTAACGGGAAGCTGGCTTGAGTACATAAATGGATTTCCTTAATTTGCAAATCATTTGCTTTGGGTCTACTAACACAAAGTTTTCTGATTGCACCAAATAGATCGTCCCATCAATGTCGCCATTGAGAAACGCCACCTTAGTATCCATTTGATGTAACTCAAGGTCAAAATGTGCAACAACCTAACCTTCCTGAAAGAGTCTTTCACTGAAACCGAAGAGAAAGTCTCTTTATAATCAATGCCATCATTTTGTGTAAAGCCCTTAGATACAAGACGAACCTTATATCTTTCCACATTACCTTTCAAATCCCTCTTGGTTTAAAAATTCATTTAAGACCAATGGGTTTCGCACCTTCTGGTAATGGGACAAGATCCCAAACTTTATTGTCTTACATATGCTTATACTCCTTATTTATGGCATCAATCCACTTTTGAGAGTTAGAACCCTACATGGCCTGATGGAATTGATTGGACCATCTTCCACCATTCCATTATTTTCCTTATGTTCTTGAAAAAATACTATTTAAATTATCCGGAATAGCATTTTTCCCTTTCTCTCGTGGATTTCCTTAATGGCTTTAGTTATTGAGGTTGTTGAGTTTGTACTTCTGAAATTTACCTTATTTTGGATGGGAGGTTCTTCAATATTGTCTAATTGAGGTTCCGGATATGCTTGTTGATCAATGACATGCATAAAAACTTGCACATTGTCAAAAGCAACAATAGGAATCGAAACCGATCCTTCCTCAACTTCTTCCTTAAAGACAATATCTCTAACCTTATTTCTCCCCCCAAACTCAACTTCCTCAAAAATATTGCAGTTCCCGTTTCAAAAAATTGACTTAAGTGTGGGATCATAAAATTAATAGCCCATCGATCGCTCAGAATAACCAATAAGGTAACTGCTGACTGTTTTGGAGTCCAATTTCTTTATGTGGCCTATAAAGCCTAGCCTTAGCTGGACATCCCCAAATGTAGAAATGCTTTAGACTAGGTTTTCTTCCTGTCAAAAGCTCTTAAGGTACTTTAGCAGCAACTTTAGTTGGTAATATATACGATCTTTTCTTTAAATGTCCAGAGTTATGGCAAAAGAAACAATCCTTAATGTCTTTGTGTGGTTTCTTTTGTTCTGAACCCTTAACAACTTTATTTTCTTTATTTGTTTACTTGCCCTTATCTTTAGAGGTGTTTGCCAAGTGATTTCAGTTCTGTCCTGCTTCAACTTTTCTTCCTCTTGCACACAAAATAGAATGAGCTCATTTAGAGTTCATTTCTCCCTTTGATAGTTACAACTATCCTTAAATTGACTGAATTGTGCAAGAAGCTTGCACACTATGAAATGATCTCATTGAGAGTCTATTTCTACTTTGACAGTTATAACTAACCTTAAATTAACTATATTGCGCAGGAAGCGATATCAATACCAAATGCACGAGCAAGTCATTAGACAAGTCGAGTTTTATTTCCTTAAGTTTTGAAGCAGTATGAGACATCTACATGATGTACTCCCTTATTTTCCCATTGCCTTTATACTTTATTGAAATCAAGCTTTGCATAAGCGTGCTTCTTTCAGCCTTATCGTTTTTAGCAAAACGTTTCTTAATTTTGGCAAGGAATTCATTGGCATCATTTACCTCCTCAGATACTATGCCACTAAAGGCTTCCGGAATGCCTCAGGTAAATGATGCCAATGAATTCCTTGCCAAAATTAAGAAACGTTTTGCTAAAAACGATAAGGCTGAAACAAGCACGCTTATGCAAAGCTTGATATCTACACATAAAAACCCATACATTATTTTAGATGCATTTAAGCCCGATATATCAAGTCCGTATTAGATCACTTTAATTGGGCTTAACCAAGTTGATAGCCTTTTATTGAATACACAATAATTAACATATAAGCCCACACGATTGATTAAAATCCTTACACCCTGCCCCTCCACCACCAGACACCACCAGCCCACTGCCAAGACCCCAAATCGTCACCACCGCCACCTCCAACTCACCTCCATCATCACCTCCTCAACAGCACAAACCAAGAATCACTCCAACACCCACCACCGTGGTCGGGAAGCCACCATGATCAAACCACCCATTCCAAACTGGCACTATCGACAGCCACAACATCCCCACCAATCAACCAAAACCAAACCCAAAACCCAGAAATAGAAGCCCAAATACTTACCTCATCCCTAGACTGGAATGGTACCGGATTTACCGCCAGATTTCGCAGCCTTAGATCGAACTCCAAGCCTCGTTTTGCCTCGGTTTTTCGCACCAATCTCGCACCTAAACTCCAAAATCTAACCCTCATCTTGACCGCAGCTCGCCGCTACATGCCAAGGACGTTTCGCCTGCAAAACCGTCGGCTGGAGACCGCTAGCACCTCCGCCTCCTCTCTCTCTTCTCTTCGGACCAGAGAGAGAATGGGAAATGATATTTGTTTTAATATTTTGATATTCAAAAATTGCAGCTTAGTCCCCCAAGTTTTAAAGTTATGTATTTCAGTCCTTATAGTTTTAAAACTTATCATTTCAGCCCCTTAAGTTTTTAAATGATTACAATCAGCCCCTTCATTTTTAAAATCAATTATTTCAATCCCCAAATTTTAGTATCCGTTTTGAGATTTAACCCGAAGTTTTGGAAATTTACATTTTAGTCCCCCAACTTTCAAAGTATTCATTTTGGTCCCCCAACTTTCAAATCATCAATTTCAGTCCCCAAATTGATTTTTAAACTATAAATTTCAAAAGACTAATTTAACTTATTTTTCTAATTGGATAGATGAGGCGTACGGAGATTTTAGTATCCGTTTTGAGATTTAACTCGACTTTGCACTCGTTGAATTTAAGGTAGACTAGCCCCTATTAATTGATTTAAATTATGATTGCATGTGAATGTGTATGTTACGTGATTTATGTGAAATTTATTTCATGAAATGAGACGAGAATATATTTCTTATGAAATATTTATGTTGTTATGCTTGTCATAACTTATATGCTTTTATGCATGAGAAAGAAAGAAGAGAATATCTTGCAAGATAAATGATGATGTTATGCATAACTTACGTACCTTAAGTGCAAGAGACGAGACTACCCACACCCGATGATTTTAAAGAGCCTATGCTTTTTCAAAGAGAAGCCACGTGTTTTAATGTACAAGAAGAGACTACCCACTCCCTATGTTTTTTAAAGAGCCTGCATTTATGTATTCAATTATATTGTAGATTAATTAATTGACGATGAGTCTACTGAGTATTTCTATGAAATGCTCATTCCTATTCTAACGATATTTACAGAATTCAGAGAGGGTGGCAAGTTATGGATGATTGTGGCAATAGTCATTAAATAATCGAGAATCTTATTTTGATGATCCATATTTCTAAACCTTGGATATTTTTGAGGTTTTCAATTATTTGAGAAATTATGGCATTGGCGAATGTTTTGTATTATTAATGGCTCTATTTATTATTTTGAATTGTTTCATAAATGTTTTCAAGTTTTATCGACCATTACAGTGTATTTAATGTTGCCAAAAATGAATTTCAGTTATTTCTTCCGCTAAAATATTATTTTAAAAGTTAGACCAGACGATGAGGCATTTCACCGAACACCTTGCGAGCATCCTATGAAAATATAAGAAAAACGTAGATATTAAGTGGTGAAAGACCCAAAAATTTAAATTACATTCAACATCCCAATTCTAACTCATAAATCCCATATAATTTTCTTATCCACATCAATATTAAATCACACTTGAAAATAAAATACAATATGCACCAAGTGATTTAAAAATGAGTTTTAAGCAAATATTTGACTTTGAAAGTTTGATATGAGTATATGCTAGAATTAAATGAGAATGCATTGGAGCTATTTCACCCTACCCAACTTGAGGAAAATAAATTTGCAAGATGGAGACTTGGCCTAATGAACTTATTTGCAATAAAGTAAATAAAATGCAAGAATTTAATAGACATAAAGCAAATAAAGGATAGAGAATGGGTTGCCTCCCATTAAGCGCTTATTTTAAAGTCAATAGCTTGACTCTCCGCATAAGCAAATACTCAGATTTGTCAATTGCTTATTTTCGACACTTCAAATATTTTTTAAATTCAAGAAGTTTTGATGTGTGCAAATTAGTGTACGAAAACAAGCATTACTCAGTACAATGCCTCACATAGCAAATATCACTACTTGGATGTCCTCCAAGCATATCCTTATAGCCCATATAGAGATTTTTCATTGCAACAATTTTGCTATTTTACCGAGTTAGAATCATGCAAATATCTTAAAAGTACACGAGAGAATACAAACACAAGATAGATTAATAGTACGGGGGTTAGCCAAAAGTAATAAAATAAATATAAAACAAAAATAATTACAAATTGTTAAAACTAAAATTAACTAAAGTAATAATCAAAGTAAAAACATTCCCCGGCAATGGTGCCAAAAACTTGTTCCGCTAAAAGTGTGTACCGCAAGTGCACGGGTCACGTACAAGTAATAAAGTGGATTTTTTGAATCCGGATTGTCGATCCCACGAGGAATGTACACTCTATTATACTCTAATTAATTTAATCTTAACAAATAAAACATACAATTAAAGATGGATTTTGGAAAATAACTAAAAATCTACTAAAGAAGGAAATATAAAAATTACTTGAAAATCTTTGAGGAAAACGTGGTTGGAATTCATGGTTTCATTTAACCATCTCTTAATTAATTTCTCAACATGCAAATTAACCAATTACTCATTTACAATGTTAGACCCGATTTTTCAAGTTTAGCTAACTACCTTTCTCGAGTGAAAATTAACCCTAATCAATTGATTTAACCTACTATATCTCAATGTCGATTAAAACACAATCAATTGCATTAAATCTTTGTGAAAATAGCTCAATGGATCATTTAGGGTTTAAAGTATATCTCTATCCTTAACAAGAACCTAGAGCATTTGTTATTTGATCTAAAATGCATAATATCTCTCTATCATCATACACTTCACAAATCACATATTTGGTGATCAATCAAATACATGGAATAATCTCAATAACAAATACACATGAAATTAAGCATTTAATCATCAAAAGGCAAATATAAAAATTAATTCAAGCTAGGTCAAATTACTACCATAAATCCCAACACAATCAATTAGCCCATGTTATATAGATGATACAAATGAGAATATTTATAACAATACATCACAAATATGGAAAAATAAATGAGAAAATACAAAGTTATAGATGAAACCCCTTTTGAAGCTTTGCATTGATTTTTCCAAATATTTCTCCACCATATTCTCCATGTGCTCTTGATTTATTCCTCAAAAGATTATCAACTAGTTGAATAAGAAAACAAAAGGAAAGAAAATAAACGAAAATAATTAAAAAAAAAAAAGGAAAAAGAAAGAAATGGCAGCAAGCCTCGGCAAAAAGAAGAAGGAAGCTGTCCAGCCTGTGCCAAAATCAGATTTTTATGCTAAAGTTATTGAAAATTGCATCCTTGGTCCTTACCTTTTGGGAAGGTGAGCAAAATAGTCCCCAAACTCTATTTTTCTCTTAATTCACGGCTGTACACCAAGATTCTGTGGAAAAAAAAAAGATTGTAAACAACTGCCAAGTCCCTCAACTTTGATTTTGCAGCCCAAGTCCTCAAATTTTGGCACTTGTGCACTTTGGTCCCCAACTTCACGTTTTTGTATTCTTTCGGTCTCTTCTCACTCCCTTTCGACGTATTCTCCTTCATTTTGTGATTTAGACCATGAAATATTTGCACAGTGGATCCTCCAACCTTTTGAGATGTTGCGATTGAGTCCTCAAACTTTTGATTTCTTTCAATTAGGTCCTTGGACATAAAATTTGTTCTTCTTTTAGCTCAATTGTTTTTCAATCTTGTCCATTTTCTTTCAAATTTATTTTGTACCTAATTGTACGAGATAAACACAATATATAAGTAGAATTTGCTCAATTTGTCAATTAAAATGCTAATTTAGGAACTAAATAAGTGTGTAAAGCACATTTATCAACGAGAAAGTACAAGTTTTCCCTACTCATATACAAACTTTATTCTTGATTTTCCTAATAAATCCCTGCAAACTAGATTTCTATTCACATTCGAGACATGTAAAACATTAATGAGAGTAATTTTTTCCTGATGTGAAATTCAAATATATGCTTTCCTTGCCAACAATCTTGAATTGGACTTCATTTATCATCCGAATATGTTCATCATCCACTTAATGTTAGGTCTTGAAGAGTGTTCTATCATAGCACACATGGATGGTGGCACAAGTATTATACCACCATCCTTGAACTTTTCTCTTGATTGCATTTACAATGCTCACAGTTGCAACAATGTTTTCATTATAAATGCAATTCACTTTTCCTTCTTGCTTTGATTGTTTGCCATTTCTAAAATCCCATGCATAATGTTCAGACTTGCTACACACATAAAGGTGGTAGTTTTGCAATTATCGTACTAACTTGGAAGGATTCGGTAATCTCAATCTTCACGGATTTCATTTTATCCACAATAATTTTCAATTCATGTATTTGACCAAGTAACGGTATATTATCCAAAAACTTGAAATCAAAATATTTGGAAATTGAAAGCTCCTTAGTACCTTCCTCCTTGGCCTTGTACTTGTTTTCCAATGCATCCTAAATCTCTTTTGTGAAGTAGTATTTTTATAGAGATCATATAAGCAGTCGGAGAGAGCATTCAAGATGTGTCCTTTACATAAAAGTTCATTCTCTTGTCTCTTCTTTCTTTTCACTTCGATTTCATCATTGTCTTTCGGTGTGGATTCTGACAATGCCCCAAAATTCAGATCTAATATGTATAAGATCTTCAATGTTGTGAGGAGAAACTTCAACTTATCTTGTCATCTTGTAAAATTTGTCTAAACGAATCTATGAAGCCTAACAAGGTCTTGATGCATCATTTTGATCATCGCCATGGTAGTCTCATTCTCCATTTTAAAATATTGTTTGATATTGTTGTGAAAATGTGGGGTAGAAATGAAGAACAAAGCAAAATAGAAGAAATGAAATAATGATTTATATATGTTTTTAAATCAACCAAAATGAATAGTTCGAACACGATTCGAGATCGTTGTCCTCAAAGAATATTTTCCGCCACCACGGTGAGTACTTGAAAGCCTCAAACCAAATTTGATGAAGGAATAACCAAATAAAAAGTCGAGTTCAAAACCAAGTAATTAAGGACTTGCAAAACAACTTGAAGAACACTTTGAAAAATGGAAGTTTGATATTTGATTTTGGATCAAGAGATGTTATTGATATGTTATGAACTTCTTTTTGTCTTTTCCAACATCTCTATTTATAGAAATCATCCATCTAATGTATGAATGGGTGCAAAAAACTAAGTGAAAAGACACAAGATCCATCAAAAGGTGCCTGAAAATCAAAATTCCAACAAACATTTTTTTTTGCCAAGGCAGCCTCCAAGTGCAAACCTGGGTGTCTATCTAGGCTTTTGTTGGGAGAAGGCTAGGCGATCGCTTGGAACAAAGCTAGATAGTCGCCCTGGCTTATCGTGGGCAACCCTCCGTGGTTGCTTTTTAAGCAATCCTATTTTGTTTCGGGATGTTCTTGACCCTCTATTTTAATTGTTTTTCATACTAGTATATGTCCAAAGCACTTCTTCATTATATGATTGAACAAATCTTAAAAAATAGAGGCATATGTATTCTAATCCTAAGTTGGACTACTGTAAGAAAAATATTTAGAGGAATATGTGTCCTCATTTAGGGGAACCTTCTACCAAAGAATATAGGCCCTATAATTTGGTTCATGCATTTGGGTTGGGTAGAAGCTTTAAGTTTTAAGACCTCAACATTAGCCTAAACAGGGTACAGACAGAAGCACATGTATTCAAATATGAAGAATGGTGACAAGACCCCCCAAGTAACACTAATGGACCCGAAACGTGACGTGCGCAGATTATTTATATCAAGTAAAAGTAGGACTCACCATTAAGGCTACTAGAAGCTGCAATTTAATTTAGCTTATTTTTAAGAGAATTTTGCCATTATCTCCCTTGTAATTCGGATAAAGCAACCTATAATCGATTGTGCAACAGTCCCTAAAATATAAATACAACTTAAAACGCAATAGAGATAAACCAAATTCTCAAATTTTATTATGAAAACAATTTGAATTGTACATATAGATGCAAAATGCATAGTGTGATCCTCATAGCTAGCTATCTACACGTGATGCAAGAATACAATTCAAAAATGAACATACATCCCTAAATAATGACAACATGCTCTATGAAATAAGTCATACTAGCTAACACTGTCGTGTGGCTTTGACTCAAAAATCAAAGACTCAACTCCAAAAGATGCCTAGAAACTCAAGTTCTACATGATAAGAAAATCGTGAGAAAATATGAGTAGATGGCTTAGTTAGTGGACAAGTTTGAAAATAATTATACTTTATCATTTATACATATTTATCGAAAATCGATTTGTATCACTTAGGGTCCGTTTGATTGCGATGGTCGAATTTGGGTGGAAAGAAAATGAATTCTAGGGAATTGGATTCTTGAGAACTTATTTTCCTAGGAATTTGTTGTGTAATGTGTTTGATTGGATTACTTTTCTAGGTGGAAAATGTTGAAATTTTCCAAGTTATATTGTTTGATTGACATTATTTTTCATGAAAAATTAAGTAAATTGATCTATTTTAATCAATTTTTTTTATTTGCACACATTTGTACTTTTAAAGAATAATATCAATTTAAAAAATAAAAATAAAAATTGAAAAGGGTTTTCCACCTCCCACCAAAGAGGTGGGAAATTGAATTCAACCAAAAGGAAGAAAATGTGGTCATATGAGGCCTAACCAAGAAAATCAATTCCCTAGAAAAAAATTTTATTAAACAATACAGTAAATGGAAAAGTAGACAAAATTTTCCATTTTCCATGAAATTCATTGGCTATCAATCTCAGCCTTAACAAATTCACAGAATAATATCATATAATCACAGCTAAGAAGTGAGACATAGTCAATAGATAATATCATTTCATAATCATAATATAATCGTCAACTAAAATCAATTAGGTAATATCCTAACATCTCAACAATATGTACTGGAAAACTCTCAAAAATGTATATTCTGACTAAAATCTATAATATGGTCATATGCGAGAAGACTGTCTAATCAATTTTAGAACACGATAAAAATCCGTAGGTGAACTATATCATATACGGTTAAGACCCCTCAGGGTATTATCATACCCGATTCAGACCTCACATTGCAATGTAGAAGCCCTTCAGTGAACTAGAAGAAATATATACTAATTGATACTTTTTTGGTCAATTTCGATATCACACATCTCACATTTCTTTTGATAGATAACTATTCACAATCTTTTTAATTCTACAACTATCATATTGTGAAAACATTTCATAATAACCATATAAGGACAATTAATTCACATAATCACACTTAACGTAATCATAAATGCAATTTATCAATATATAAAAATAATTAATTTTTTCCACTCACAATCTATGTACATGACAACTAATTTGGCCGATAAGCTATTCCAATTGATTCATTGCCGCCTGAAATTAATTTAATGTCTAAATAAATAACTAATCATAACAACTACGTTTTTAATTAAAAAGGCGATACTAAAGTTAATATTTTAATTTTTGGGTAAATTCCCTTTTGATATATATGTTGGAAAGCGTATCAACTAGCTTTTTAATTGTTTGCCATCTCTTGCTACTTTTGTTGTTTTTATGCTAATTTTGTCTCTCTTAATTTGCGAAAAAAAAGTGCATTCGATTTTCGGATCTGCTTCTAGAAGATCACCATGTCTTGAACTCCGCATAGACAAACTTGAGAGAAACAAAAGAAATAATGTATGAACTGAAATTAGAGTAAAAATTAAAGTAAAGCGATAAAAAGTTCGAATTAGTGAAAATAACTTATAAATAAATCTAGACTACAATCCTCGACAATGGTGCCAAAAACTTGTTGTGTGATTTGCCTACCGCAAGTGTACAATATCGAACAAGTAATAAAGTAGATTTGGGTCCGAATATCATTCCCACAGAGATTGAGTAGATTTATTTTCTTAGACTATTAACCTTAACCGAAACAAATAAAAGCAAATTATTTTGTGAAATTAATTTATTTATTAAACTAAGTTATCAAATTAAAGAAAACTAAGTAAATTGCAAGTTTGTATAACAAATGTATGTAAATGAAGTGCTAGGATCTAGAATCCACCATATTCTCAATATTTCACACAATGGTTTGACTAATTCATGACAAGGTATATTTATGAAGATCAATGTTCCTATGATGTTTAAAACTCTCTTTTGAACAAGATTTAAACATCTTCCTAAATACTACCCACCTATATTTCTAAGATGAATGCAAATATGTTGGAAACCATTTAACATTCATGAACATTATAAGATCACATAGGGCATAGTGGTATATTTCTATCCTTATCGAACCCTATGACAATTAATTCAAGTCTAGCAAATTTCTACTATTTCGAACATATAATGTCAAAAACCGTTGAAAAGCCCACCAATCAGCCAAGTGGATAACTGTGCGACCGCACGGTTGAAAATGGCGCGATCCCGCGATTATCACCAAAAGCATTTTGCCTATTTTTTGAACAGGTGTGCGATCGCACAGTTTAATCTTCAGACTGCAATTTCGAACTTTCATTCATTGCAACTTGGTCCTCCTGTTTTTTTTTTTTTTTGCACCTTGAGTCCTCCATCTTCTTATTATAGTGATTTAGTCCTTGTATTTCTGAAACTCTTCAATTTTGTTTTTTCTTCTTTTGATTTCTTCAATTCGTCCTTTGATCTTAGATTTTCTTTCAATTAGGCTCCTCCTTGATCCATTTTTTGCATCTAGTAATCTCACTTTGTTCATTTTGGTTCAATTTCCTTCCTTTGATCTTAACCTTTAACAAACTGCCAACATATGCCCACATTCTGAATTCAAGGATATCTTTGATAGTTGCTCCAAGTTAGAGACATTCTGACTCAAAGTGACCTGCTGGTTTTTCAAGGTGATCTTTTGCCTCCGATTCCGTCGCATAAAGAAAAAAGAGAGAGCACAGAACACTGCAGTCTAATTTTGGCTTGAAAAAAATTATTGAGTCGTCCGCACAAACTATGTTTAATTTAATTCCTCCATTTTATGTCATGGTACCACAACAATTTCCATAGATTCGATGGTAATCAATGGACATAAGCAACAAAACCATTCCTAATTCGTTGCCATGGTATGCAAACAAAGACAACTCAACTGGATTAAAACAGCAAGATGTATTAGTGAAGCTAATGCACCAAGGTTCATTCAGAAAATAAGGCCTCAAAGTGAAATATTTTAGACAGCTAGGTATAACAAGTTTTAAATTAAATGACCTCAAAGATGGCTGTAAAAGTTTTAGTCATATAGGAAGGAAGACGGGAAGGCTCCGTTTGATTGCCTTTCAATTTCATGGAAAATGGAATTTTTTTTTTCATTTTTCATCTTTTGTATCGTTTGATTGCCTTAATTTTTCATGGAATTGATTTTCTAGCTTGTATTGATTTTCGTGTTTTACCAACTTCTTGATGAATTCATTTTCCCACCAAAGTGGTGGGAAAACATTTTTCGCCTCATTTGGTCATTTTTTTTGTTGTTAATTGAATTATTTTTTTCTAAAAATTAATTAACATTATTATTATCAAGTACAAATGTATGAAAAAATTAAATTTTTTTTTTTATTGAAATAGTAAAATTTTGCTTTATTTTCCATGAAAAATTATGTCATAAAACAACAAAACTTAAAAAAATTATTTACTTTTTTCACTTAAAAAATTAAATTAATCAAATACATTAAATTTTCAATTCTCAAAAATTCAATTTCATGAAATTCCTTTTCTTTAATCTAATGGACCATTATTTATATTTGAAAAGCAAAGTACAAAGTACAGCTTCAGAGGATGGCTAAACCTGACCGCCGAAAATGAAACCAAAATGATAAAATAGTAATCTATCATGCCTTAAGCCACTGTTCGGAAACTATTATAAATAATAATAATTAGTGTTATTTGTGTTTTTGAGGTAAAATTTGTGATTAAAAATTGGAGAGAGAAAATTTATGTGATTATAAAAGTAGTTTGAAATCTGTGTCGATTATGATACATGTTATCCGAACACATTGTAGGCACAAGACTATTCGCAAAAATTATAGGTAAAAAACTAGTTTTCTCTAGATTTGCTTGTAGTAACCATGCCGTGTCTGAGAATGTCCTTTCTTCTCGAGACAAATATAATGTCGCGTACGCTCTGAGTTATTCAGAGCTAAAAATAATAATTTCCTAAGGACTACAAACTGAAAAAATAGATTTTAAACTTTGGTAGGCGGAAGCAGCCACTTAGAAGCCTCTATGTAGGCAAGGCTAATGAAGGGTTTGGCATCTGCATCAGTTAGCTTCTTAACACATTTAACTCGCTTATCCATGTTTGCTCCAGGTCCTTTGTTATCATATTCCGCAAAGCGTACGGTGCTGCGTAAACATAAAAATAAACATAATTAATTAATTTAATACTAATTACAAGATCATTAAACTAGGAATTAGAAAGTGTAACAATGAAAGAAAAGCAAGAATCGCACCTTTCATGCTCGGGTTTGACAGACCATCCTTCAGGGTTGATGGCGTCACTAATTTCTGTGTAGGCGAACATCACTTTAGCTGTATACACTTATTCCTATCTTAAAAATAGGATTTAATCGTTTGTTTAAGAATATTTGCTATTTATTTTGTTTGTATTTGTTTATATTTCAGAAATAACCGAAAGTCAGGAAAATAATATAATTGAAGCTAAAATCGAGCAATTGGATGTTAAAAGTGTCAAAATGTGCAAATCAAGAGTTGATGCAGTTAATCAAATGGCCAATTGGTTGAAAAATTGAAGAAGACATCAAATTTTGAAGAACTCAGAAGTTCAGGGGCTAAATTGCAACAATCGAAAGTTGGAGGACTTGCTGTGAAATTAAAATATAGGGACCAACTTGTAACATTTAAAAGATGAAAATTGCATCTCGCTCCAGAACCATGCGATCGCACGGTGTTATAGTCGTGCGATCGCATGACCTTAGATTTCAGGGACTGAAGATAACCTGCAGAGTCGTGCGATCGGGCACTTTTGAACTGTGCGGTCGCACGATAGAACTTCTGGGCCGCAGCTGGGCTTTTTGCGCGGAAATCAGCATTCTTTCTCCCCAAGTAACTTAATTCTCATGAACATCTATATATACCAAACTTGAGGCACGAAATTGGGGGTTCCCAATCTTCATATTTCATGTCAAAACGCTGTCGAATTGTTGGGGGATCCATTGAAGGCCAAATTCAAGATTGATGAACGGGGTGACTTCTATTCATTTTTCTTGTGATTTATCTTTTATCATGTTTTTAGGCTAGAATTCTTGCGTTAGGATTGTGATGAAATTTTAATCATTGATTCTATGTTTTGACCTATTATTTAATATACGCAGTTTATGAGTTTGATGCAATTAAATAAGTGCATTTATTATTATGCAATTGTTTGGCCAGCTTTTGTATGATTGTCTTTATAATTTTCTATGTTCGAAAGAGTAGGATTTCCTTATAAGCTATTTAATTACCACAAAATCTGATAGGGGATAGAAATATACCTCTATACTTTGTGTTATCCTATATAGTGTTCATTGATCGTTAATGCTTTTCTAATTGTTTAGTTGTCATAGAAATATAGTCAATTTGCATTTAGAGATATGTTTTTATGCATCACTCGAAAGATGACTTAAATAACATTTGGAACATGGATATTCAAAATCCCGTGAATTTTATTTAAATGATTTGGTCAAACACGTGGATGATTTGGTTAAAATGGTTTCATAATTCTAACGCATTTTTTTTTATAAGTTTCAAATTCAAATTTTATTATTTCTTTAATTTAATCCTTATTTTAATTTTCAAAATCAAAATTCTCAAACTCAATCAAATCTCTAGTTTCGGTTAAGGATTCGTAATCTAAAATATAATTTAAAACAATCTCTGTGGGATCGATACTTGGACTCAGGTCCACTTTATTACTACTTGAACAAGTTTTTGGCGCTGTTGCCAGGGATTGTAGTTTAAATTTATTTTTAGATTACTTTCACTAATTCGGACTTTTTACCTCTTTATTCTTTTTTATTTTATTTTATTCCTATTTGTTTTTGTTTTTATTTTAGGACTTTAAATTCTAATTTTAGTTTAGTCACTAATTTCGTTATTTTTCTTTTAGTTGTGTATGTTACGTTTGAAGAACGGGAATCTTTTCGAAGTTGACTCGGAAATAGAACGTACCTGTAGTGTATATTTTTTAGTTGTGTATATTTTTTAGTTGTAGCTGTAGCGCAAATCAAGAGCGAAGACTCTTTCATAGTCGCAAGAATGCAACAGGCACGAACCTACCTCAAAGACTTTTAGTGACGACTTCGTCATCTAAGTAGGTTAATTGCGACTATTTGTTCGGTTTCAACGACGACCTTTTTCGTTGCTATAAGCCTTTTTTCTTGTAGTATCTCTATATATGAATTCGCACAAACGAAAGAAGCGTGTCTCTACATTCTTTATAAATCTTCGATTTTTACTATATTGATCTTGACTAACAAATACCTCTCGAACTCTTGTCGGCCACAATTCAAGTGGAAATTACACCTAGCCCTACTATTAAAGATCCAAATTCATATATAAGGTCAAACCTATATTATTTCAATTTTCAGGTTGTAATTGAAATTTTAATAATAATAATAATAATAATAATAATAATAATAATAATAATAATGTAATCGAATATTACAATATTAAATTAATTATATATCCAATCCTTACTTTTCAAACCTTAATTAAAAATTTTTCCTAATTCTCCCTTCCTCACTTCTACAGATTATCCACACTATCAGTCCATCTCCTTCCCTTTACTGGTGACCATGGAAGCGTAGCCGTCCATGACGGCAGCAGACCCACTCGGCGACGGACAACGGCAGCAGCGGCACGACGGTGACTGCGCACGGTGCTCCTCAATGCAGGAAATCAGGTTGTCATCGCGCGATGGTTTCTGCACTCTCCATTCACGCGATGTCGCAGATCTTATGACAGCAGTAGGGCCTCTCAGCGGAGGAATCGATCGCGGTGGTGCTTGCTTGGGCTATGCCTTCGCATGGGCAACTTGATTTAATCTGTTTTTTCCATTATCTGAAATTACAGATGATATGGCTCAACTTCACCACTTACTAATACGGTGGGTAGTTATGGTGGGGGTGGAAGGACGTAGTGGTGTGCTTTGATGCTGTGATGTTGGAAGTTAGCGGTGTGGGTGTGGTTCAGTCTGTGGTCACGATGGTGTAGTGAAAATTACATGGCTGGTGGTGGTTGTCCCATCGATCTAATACTTTGATCGGAGGAGAAGGTGATGCCCGCAACCTTGGTGATAGGAGGAGGACGTGGTGGTGGATGTAACCTCGATATAAAACTGTTGTTGGAGGAGGATGTGATGCCCGCAACCTTGGTGATAAGAGGAGAAGGTGTTGCCTGCATTCATGGTGATCGGATGAAGATGTGGTGGTGGCTGTGACTTCGATGTAAACTCTGACTAAAATTTCGTGGGATATGACTTTAAAAAATGGTGGTTGTGACCCGGAATAAGGTGGTAGTGACTTGAAATCTTTGAATAATTGTGACATAATCGTGACATGTGATCAGAAATAATGGTAGTTGTTACTTGAGATTTTGAATAATTGTCACATAATCCGACCTGTGACCCTAAAATAAATGTGTGACTTAATATATTTGTGGTTGTGACCTACTATTTTGATAATTGTGGCTTAAAAGACTGGTGACCTAACAATTTGATAAATTGTGACCTAGAAATAATTTGGGATCGATTAATTTAGAATTGTTGGCACTGATATTATTTGTGTCTTGAAAAAATTGTTATTGTGACATACTATTTTGATAATTTGTGACCCTAAAAGTTTTTGTGACTTAAGCAATTTGCGTTTTGTAACCTGAATTTATATTGTGTTGTGAACTAAATTTATATAATTAATAAAATATTTTTAATTATTTAATTTAATTAAATAATTATAACTACAACCTGATTTTTGAATGTTTTTAAGTTATATCTTAAAATTGAAATTATGTATTGTAAACACTTTATATATGTATTTTTCCCACAATTCAATTAATTATTGGGCTAGTCATAGCATTAAATTCAATTTAAAAAACAATATTCCATAACAATTAATTGCGAGTGATCGGCCACTTTTCATTTCTTAACTTGTGAATGTATCTTTCATATAAACCAGCGTACATTAATCGTTGATTTAATTCCACTAACATATATAATCACATAATCGGCAAAGGTTATGGGTAAAATTGGAAGTGACCCACCATATGTTTAAAAGTAATTCTCAGTAATGCCCTCTAAAAATATTTATAAATAATGTATCCTAGGATTATTGTATATTTAAAGGCAACTTACAAAAATATCCTTAAAAAATGGATTATATGTCAATTAATAAAAAACTGACAAAAAAATTGCTCTGAGAAAAAGATATACTTTACAGATTATTGTACTTCCAAATGCCTTTCATATGATTTTTCAAAATTGCCATAATTTTAAGGATATTGAAATCTAAGAAATTATATGTTGCTCACAGTCCCTATTGGGGGTGTCAGGGTGGGCCCCACCTTGGAGGGTGAGAAGTTTTACGGTGCCCCCGGAGCACAATAAAAGGACGGATTGAAAGCTTAGCCAAAGATGTATTTTTATATTAGAAATTTTTAAAAGGAAAATTCTAAATGAACAATTAATTTGAACAAGTTTGTGGAATTGTTTATGTAACATGATTGATAAGCTTGTTTGAATAGACGAGTTCTCCAAATAAACAGAAGGGACGAGAAAAGTTTATATCAACTAAGAACATAGCAGGATGGACATTCAAATTTAAATGTGGTAAAAAAATAAATAAATAAATAAATAAATTTAACAATGAAAAATAGGGACTCACAAAGATGGCTAATGCAAATAATGTTGCTGGGATAAAATTAAATTACCCATTGCCTTGTCTCTTTCCATTGTGCTTTTGCTCAATGCTGGCATATATATAAAAGCCAGAGAAAATAAGCAGTTGATGGTAGAAGTAGAAGCTCAGACTATGAAGAACAACTCCTCATCAGAATGTAACTTGTTTAGGGGCAAATGGGTATTCGATAACCAGTCTTACCCTCTTTTCAAAGAGGAAAGTGCGAGAAATATGGCAAGAAGGACTCGAATTATCAGAACTGGAGGTGGCAACCTCGACAGTGTGACCTCCCAATTTGAGTTTCAAGTAAAAAAAAAAAAAAAAATCACCCCATTATTCTTGATACTGTGATAAAGCCCATTGTAAAAGTTTTTTGTTAATAAACAAATAATATTATATTTTCGAGGTAAAATATGTCATTGAAAAGTAATTTAGAAAAATGTGTAGTTAAAACGTAATTTGAGAAAATGTGTCGTTTACTAAAAGTAATTTGAGGAAATCCTGCATTAATTTGTCCAATGAAAATATTACTGTACAAAATCTGTATGCATTTTTTTCATCATATATATAATAAAAATGTTACACATTATCATGTGATTATTTTTATTTGTGATGTAGTTATAAAATCAAATACATCGTAATTAATTCAATTGACTCGATTTGATCGACTCACTGCATGATTTGGGCATATGTATATTACGACTTCCGAGAATCTTTGAAGTTATGTAGAACAAAATGACGTAATTTGATTCAAACTCGACGGATATATACCTGATTCGAATGTGGTGAAAATGGATCTTGGGTTGGGATGATTGATTTCTTCACCATTTTCAAATTCTAAACAATAATTAAGTGACCTACCGTTTTTAAGATTTGGGATAAAAACTCCCCCCTTTGATCAGAACAGAAAACCAAAATACAAATATAAGGACCGATCAAATTGAAATTGTTGTTAACACTTTCATATGTCTTTGCCGTGTCAAGTTTAATGCAATCTAAATAAAGAAATACAATAAATCCAAGTGGGCGAACCATCAAGACATGCTTTCGATTATTATGTCGAAACATGAAATCTCGGAAATTATTTTATGTTTTCTCTTTTATATAATTCACAATGAAATCCTACATTAAAGCAACACCATTATCAAATTTCAGCCTTGTCCTAAAATTAGCTATAAAAAATTAGAAAACTTCAAACCACCATATTTTCTACTAGAATTTCTCTGCATCTCTAGCTTGCAATTTACCTCGTAACATAGATTTCTATAAATTTGTATTCCGAGCTCATTAATCATTAAAATACAAACAAAATGGTTGGAAAAATCGTGTCTTGTATTGCCTTGGAGGCAGCTCTAGTGAGCATTATTCTATGCATGCCCATTGTTTTTTCTGACGATACAGTACCTATTCCAGAAGACAGTGCTCAAATAAACAGTTGGTTTGACGGCATTGTTCAACCACTAACTGCCCGGAAAGCCACCTTGGATCCGGCCCTAGTCACTGCGGAGAGCGAACCTAAGGTGATCAAATTGAAGAGCGATGGAAGTGGCGATTTCAAGACTATCAGTGATGCCATAAATAGTATTCCTGATGGAAATACTAAACGTGTTATTTTATCGCTTGGACCTGGAAATTATACTGAGAAAGTCAAGATTGGAATGTATAAACCTTTTATCACCTTCTATGGAGAAGATCCAAATGACATGCCAGTTCTCGTGTTTAATGGAACAGCAAAAGTATATAATACTGTTGAGAGTGCCACCTTGATAGTGGAATCAGATTATTTCAATGCTGTTAACTTGAAAATTGTGGTATATATGTATTTTATATACATCAAGATAACATGATTTCTTGTTTTGCTTTCATTTTCTTTAATAATTTATACTCATATTTTAGTTTGGTTGGTTGCTTGTGTATTTATTAATTAGAATTCTGCACCGAGACCAGACACAAAAATGGAGGGAGCTCAGGCAGCCGCATTGAGGATAGGTGGAAACAAGTCATCTTTCTATAATGTCAAACTCTATGGATATCAAGATACCCTTTGTGATGACAGAGGAAAACATTTATATAAAGATTGCTACATTGAAGGAACTGTTGATTTCATCTTTGGCAGTGGAAAATCCATCTATCTGGTAATGTAAATTTTTTCATCCCCACGTCAAAGTCTTGGCTCTGCTAATTCATGCAAGTTCGTTAATAAAAATATTCATGACAGAACACGGAGGTACATGTGATTCCCGGGGATCCCGTGGCAGTTATCGCTGCACAAGCAAGAGTAAGCGACTCTGAGGACACAGGCTATTCGATTCTGCACAGCAAGATTACCGGCTCGGGGGGTATTGCCTTTTTGGGCAGATCTTGGAAATCTGCTGGTAAAGTGGTGTATGCTTACACAGAAATGAGTGATGTAGTTAACCCTGAAGGATGGACCCTTCTTGAACCCGGACATGAGAAGTCAGTCATTCTTGCTTTTCTTTTAAACTACACTTTTTGATTACGAGCTTTAGAATTCTTATTAGTACAAACCTGATCTATTGCCCACGGGACAAATAACAGCTTGGCATTGGAGGATGTCGATCTGCCCATATGCACATCATGGGGCAGCTCATCATCGTCCAATTCCCGTGGACAACAGATCAATTTCGCTTATCAGTAATATTAATCATTCGTATTTATTGCAGGACGGTATTCTTCGGAGAATATAACAACAAAGGCCCTGGAGCAAACATGGATAAACGTAAATACAATAAGAAACTAACTGATGCTGATGCTAAACCATTCCTTAGTCTTGCCTTTATAGAGGGTTCTAAGTGGATACTTCCTCCTACCAAAGTTTAAAATCTTTTAATTCAGTTTGTATATTTACGAGTACTCCAAACTTGAGGAATAATTTTTGTTTGAGCTTAGGATATAATTAAACTTTGTTTTTCGTTTTCTGATTTTCTCCCCTCTGATGCGTTCAGCGTCTGGAGTTTTATAAATGGTGGATGGTTTATAAATGGAATTTTGTTGTTTTTAAAGTGTATATACATTGTTGAAAAGTGGTTTATAAATGGAATTTCTAAGTTTCAGCTTCTTCAATGTATCGTTGGAATCCCAATATACATAACTCTCTTTTTCTTATCTTCTTTACATTTTAATTTCAGTTTGTCTCATAAACTTGTCTTGGTGTCAAAGGTACAAGTGTAATATTGTGCCCTCCTTGACAAAATTGTTCCTATGTTTGTATCCTTCTTATATCACTTTCCTATCATATTATCATGATTACCCAACAAGATGTTCCCATCATGCATAAGAACTACATCATCATTATACTTCTCAATGGTAAGATTTACCACTACTTTACTAGTACAAATTTACTCAAAAAAATAACAAATGTACACTGTTTTTCTCGAACAACAAACGCCTAAAAAAGGGGCGGTCATAATTTTGTAAATAAGTGTTAACTATATGCATCGGCTTTATTTTGAGAACCGACGCATATAACTTACACTAATAAAATGCTTCGGTTCTAGCGAAAAGTCGATGCATAAACTCTTAAAAAATCTATACCTAGCCCAAAATATCTTGTTCCTCTCTCTCTCAACCACATTACTCTTCTCACGATTTCTCTCTCACAACTCCCTCTCACGCTCCGCCACCATCGAGAACCACAAATTCAAACCCAAGTGTGAAGGTCAGGTGTACTTAAGAACATTTTCCGACACTACAAGAATTTTACATTCCGTATACAAATTAATTTTGTAGGGAAAAACTCTTATTTGTGGGAAAAAACTTTTCGAGACAAAAAAATTTTGTTGGCCGACTTGTAGCGCAAATATCGTGGGGAAAGGTATTAGGAGACAAAGTTTGAAATTTTGTGAGCTAAAATCTCTCCCTACAAACCCTTTTGAGACAAATGCAATTTGTCGCTTAAGTTATTTTCCGACAAAATTATTTGTCTACTAAAGTTATTTTAACCTATGGCATAAATTTCGTGGATACAAGATATAAATTGAATCGTACATTTCCCTACAAAAATATTTTGTGTCGAAATTTTTTCGTAGATTTTGTCCTACATCTCTCTACGAAAAAAGTTTGTGAGGCAAAGTATATTATTTATTCCAATAATACAATTTATCGGTAGAAATTGAATTTTTAAATTTTTATTTTTTATTTATATTATATAATTTTTGTTAACCTTATTGAAAAAAACAAAAAGACAATAAATTAAACCTTTAATTAGTGTCAATCAAAATTTGTACCATAATTAGCATCCCTCCCATTCTGATAGCACACGCACAACTTCACGCATATGTAAGCGAGTTTACACACGCACGTAGACACGAATATCTATATATTGATGTGTATTTCCAGATTTAAGTAATAGTTATAATATGTGTGTATATATAATTATGTATCTCTCCGATTCATAGCCGAGAAAAGTTGTGGCTTGTCAACAGTTTTGAGAATCTAGCACTGGCTTCCATTTGAATGGATGCTCCACTGTCGCCCCCCCCCCCCCCCACCCCTATGTTTGTTGTTCTGAAAGTAAAGCTTTTAGTTATTGTTTTGAATATGATTTTTATGCATGCCATATGAAGTGAAATTTCAAATGCTGATTGTAGCTTCCCGAAAATTTTGAAGGCTAGAACTATTTAACGTATGTGTTTTAATGATTTTGAAAAGTCAAAGGACTAAAGTATTTTATGTTTTAATGGAATTGAAACCAAAATCAAGCAATTTGATGATAAAAGTGTCAAAATGTGCAAATAAAGAATGGATGAAGTAGATCAAGGGATTAATTGCAAGAATACTCGAAGAAGAATTCAAATTTGGAAGAAATCAGAAGTTTGGGGACTAAATTGCAACAATTAGAAGTTGAAGAACCTGATGTGCAATAAATCATGAGGAACAACTTAAAGTGCTTCAAAAGATGAAAATTACACTCTAGTCTGATAACCATGTGATCACATGAAATTATAATGACGTGATTGCATGGTCTTGACAAAAATGGTTAGAATGTTTTCTGAAAGCCCGCGCAATCGCATGGATTTGTACCATGCGATCACATGGTTATTTTCTGTGCCGACTGTTGGGCTTTTTCGAAAAATTCAGCATTCTTTCTCCCCAAGTAACCTAAGCTTTGAGGAAACCTATAAATACATGACTTAAGGCACGAAATTAAAAGTTCTCAGTCATCATAATTCATGCAAAACGTTGTCCAATTGCTAGGGGATCCAAGCCACACCAAAATCAAGATTGAAGATATAATTCCAAGAAGATGAACAGGGTGACATTCATTTACTTTTCTTGCTATTTATTTTCTATCATATATCTAGGATAGGCTTTTAATTGTTCGAATTGTGATGAAACGTTAATTTCTATATTCTATGTTTTGATTTAACATTTACATTATACAATTAATGGAGTTGATGCAATTAATTAAGTTTTATCTTCATCTATGATTCTGGACGCATAATTTTTGACGCTTGTGATAATTTTCTATGTTCGAAAGATTAGGAAATTATTAGACCTTGATTAATTGCCATAAAGTTTGATAGGGGATAGAAATATACCTCTATACTTTTTGTTATCCTAAAAAAGTGTTCATAATTGGTTAATACTTTTCTACATGTTTAGATTAGTCATAGAAATATAGGCTCGTCTCTTCTAGAAAAAGATGTTTATGCATAGCTCGAAAGGTGACATAAAAACTATAGGAATACGGATTTTCAATTCTCCATAAATTGGTGTTAATTGTTTAAGTCAAACAGATGGATGATAGGGTTAACGTGGATTCATGATTCTAACATATTTAATTCATCATTTTTCACAAATCAACTTTTCTCGTTCTTTTTAGTTATTTTTTAATTCAATTTACAATTTACAAAAACCCTCGTGGGATTGATACCCTGACTCGCATCCATTATATTACTTGTGCGACCCGCACACTTGCGGTTATCAAACAAGTTTTTGGCGCCGTTACCAGAGATTGTAGTTTAAATTTATTTTTAGATTACTTTCACTAATTCATATTTTTTACTTGTTTCATTTTATTTTTATCTTAGGATTTTAATTTTAATTTTAATTTTAGTTTAGTTACTAGTTTCTTTACATTTCTTGTAGTTGTGTATGTTACATTTTAAACGGGGATCTTTTCGAAGCTGACCCAAAAATAGAACGTACGTTATACGGTAGGTTGAGAAAGGTTAGAGAACTAGATAAATCAAAAAATCAAATGGAAAACAACAACAATCTTTTACCTCCTGCTGAACCAATCAATGAAGATGACATGCTGATTGGTGACTTCATGACACCTCAAGTGATTCAAAGTCAATACAGCACAGTTTATCTACCGTTTGGACGAGCAAGCTTCCAACTTAAAACCAATGTCATCGGTATGTTCAAAAATGGACAACAATTCCATAGGAGACCTGATGAAAACCCACATACATATGTTTCTAAATTTTTAGACATGTACCAACACTTTCAATATCAGGGTGTGTCTGATGATGCTATCAGACTCAGGTTATTCCCTTACACTCTAAGAGATAGAGCAATTGATTGGTTAGATTCTCGCCCCATTGCGAGTATAACCACCTAGAACGACTTTGTTTAGAAGTTTTGTACTAAATTCATACCTCCAGCGAAGGTTTCCAAACTGAGATATGACATCACTGTATTCCAGCAGCATGATGCTGAATCTTTTGATGATACATGGAACATATTTAAGGGCATACTGAGAAAAAGCCCAAACCATAGGATCGCTGAGGTGATCAAGTGAAGTTTTCTATGAAGGATTACTTCCACATTTTAAGAATATGGTTGACTCCTCATACAATGGTGCTTTGGGAACAAAGACCATCGGACAGTCATTGAAGCTCTTTGAGAGGATAGCAAACACAAATGTCATGTGGTGATCGGATAGGGTGGTACCAAAGAAGACATCGAGAGTCTATGAATTGGATGCTTACACTGCCATATCAGCAAAAATTGACTCCTTGGCTGCGAAAGTAGAGGGCATAGCACTGGTGAGTCAATCATCAAGAAGTGCTAAAGTAACTTGTGAAGAATGTGATGCAAACCATGTTACTACAGATTGCACTATTCTGGCTTATCCATTAGAGCAAGTTGACTATGTACAAGGGGGTCAACGCCAGAATAACCCATACTTAAATGCCTATAACCCAAGTTGGCACAATCATCCTAATTTTTTTTGGAAAGATCACTCAAATGGACATATTGAGCCCCAATTCAAAACTAAAGAGAGAAAGCCTACACTGGAAGAGAGGATTGGAAAATTTATGGAAAAATAGAGCAGTTCATGTCTAAAAAAGATCAGTTTATGAGAAAAATTGAAACCACAATTCAAAATCAGCAGGCATCAATCAAAAACCTAGAGCATCAAGTGGGGCAAATAGCACAGTTGATCATAACAAGAGCCCAGGGTACATTATCTACAACCACTGAGGTAAACCCAAAGGAATAACTCATGGCAATGAATGTGTTCCAAATTGAGATAAATGCAATCACTATGCATAGTGGTGTGCAACTTCTCGAAATTCAAATAAAAAAGCCAGTTGATGTTCCTGAACAAGTTGTGGTAAGTGGTGAGAAAATGGCTGAAGAGGAAGATGGTCATGAGGTGAATCAATAACCAAGCCTCATGAGTTTCCTATGTCATTTCCACAGAGGCTGAAGAAAATAAAAGGGAATAAGTAGTTCAACAAATTTGTTAACATGCTCAGAAAACTGCACATAAATATCCCTTTCTTGGAAGCTATCACACAAGTTCCAAGTTATGCTAAGCTTCTGAAAAAAATGATATCTAGCGAAAAGAAGCTTGAGGAACTTGAGGAGTTAACTTTGAGTGAAGAGTGCAGCGCAATTTTGTAAACAAGTTACCACCTAAGCTCAAAGACCCTGAGAGCTTTTCTATACCTTGTGTCATTGGAGAATTAAAATTTAATAAGGTATTGTGTAATCTTAGGGCAAATATAAATCTAATGCCTATGTTTGTACAAGAAATTGGAATTGGGTAAACCAAAGGAAAGTAATATCAGATGGCAACTGGCTAATTGAACAATTTGTCACCCATATGGAGTTGTGGAAGATGTGTTTGTGAAAGTTCACAAATCCATATTCCCTAATGACTTTGTCATCTTAGACATGGAGGAAGATGACAACATTCATTTGATACTTGGTAGACTATTCCTAGCCACTACACGAGCATTAATTGATGTAGAAAAAGGGGATGTAGTGTTGAGGATTGAAAATCAAGAGGAAACTTTCACCATGATGCAATTTAATGCCCATGAATCAGAATTGGAAAATTGCTACAGAATCGATGAAGATGTGGAATTGGCATGTTGGGAGAGGTATGAGTACAAGGTGAGAGGAGACGAAGAGGCTTCACCATCAATCTAAAGCCACCTTGAAAAAGTTTGCAAAAAAAAAAAAGTCTAACTCTAGACTTTAAATGAAGCACTTGTTAGGAGGCAACCCTACCTTTTAAACATTTTCTTTAGTTGCTTCAGTTAGTTGGTTTTGAGTTAATTATTTTATAATTGTTTTGATGCTTGACATTGTATTTTATGAGCACTTGCATGTTTAAAATGCATGCATTGACTTATTATGTGTTTTAAGTCATTCTAGTATTCCATTTTGCTTGTCTTAGCATTTTTAGTTTTAATTGCATCTTTAGTAGACGTGATGCTTCACATTGCATTTTAGGTTCACTAGCATGTTTAGAATTCACTTTTTGACATGTTAGTTGCATTGAAATCTTCATTGCACATATTTTTGCATTTTTAGGATTTGCTTGTTTTCTATTTGTTTTGTTTCTTTTCATCACACTCTTCAACTTAATCATCTAGTTTAGGACATCTAAATACATTTTACAAGTTGGTTGCATGCATTTGAATGCATTTAGAGGTCGAAAATGGGTTCCAGATTTTAAAAAATGAAAAATCACTGATCACTGTTGAAACCTACCATGCGATCGTACGTTAGTACAACCATGCAATCGCACGGTTGAAATCTGGGCAACCTACCCAGATTTATATACATACAGGTTTTTCATTCCTTTTATACTTCCAACCCGTTTTTCCTTTCCCAAATCACCCAACATTGAGTCCAAACTATTCCTGATTGTTTTCACATCATTTTAACTCAAAGTCATGCCTTACTTCATTTCAAAATCATTCAAATTATGTACTTTTCCACCATTTCACATAATCATGCATACTTTGGATGTTCTTCAACCTTTTATGTGATTTGTGAATTGTGAATAAATAGAGATGGGTTTAGGCTAGGATTTGAGATATTGAATTGTGAATTGTTAGGTGAAAATTTTTGGCTTAATTCAAGTCTCCAAATCTATGATTTCACTTGATTTCTTCATATGCACACATGGTGTTTGGTAAAATGTTTCAAAGAATGTTTTGTCGTGTTTTTAGAAATCTTTTTCAATGATCACCTTCACCACATGTTATAAATCACTTGTGCATCATTCAATCATTATTTACACTGATTTAAGGCATGAAACTCAACGTGAACATCATTACATTATAAAGCACCTCATTGCAAGGTCATGGTAGGCACCATTGCACCATAACCCACAATTTCAACTTCACTACACCTACTTTGTCACATCTTTTCATTACCCAAATGAACTCCAATTATGATGAAGTTTTGATATGTTATAGAACAAGTTATGTACTTTGATATGTCCGGGGACATATCTCTAGAAATTTTCACTTTTTCGAGGCGATGTCAAGGGCTGAAAATCAACGATCGATCATTTTTCAAAAATTTTCAAAAAACTTTTAAATCCTAGCTTGGGTGTGTTGTGTTGATTTTCTTAGTTCTTATGTGATATTTATGCTTCTAATGATCATTAATTCTTGTTTGCAAGGAAATATCATCATGGGATATTTCAAGCCGAACATGGAAAAGGAAGTAAATGATCATTTCATCCAACCAAGCATTCAAGTCAAAGCCTCAATTGGGAACACCATCTCTCCAAACCCGAGAAGTACATAAACCCTCTTTGTTATTTTATTTTTATTTTATTTATTTTCTTTGAATATATTGAGGACAGTGCATAGTTC
The DNA here is from genome assembly GCA_963555705.1 of Ligustrum vulgare. Taxonomy (NCBI): domain Eukaryota; kingdom Viridiplantae; phylum Streptophyta; class Magnoliopsida; order Lamiales; family Oleaceae; genus Ligustrum; species Ligustrum vulgare. The sequence continues at coordinate 13,818,866 of OY743175.1, forward strand.
TAGTTTGGGTTGGGAATATCATTAATGTGCTTTTATTTATACATACATTCGATTTTGGGTATAAATTCATAAAAAATTGAAAAATCATAAAAAGTCAAAATTTGAAATTTTTTGTTAATTTATTTATTGCTTATAACATGATTTGAATTGACTTTTGTACTTTAGTTAGAAAATTGGGCAACATGTGAACTTAAATTTTCTTAACATTCATCCATATTAGACTTTAATCAAACTTAAGCACATAGCCACTTTCAAATAATAATTTGTGTAGGAGATACTTGATACACGTGGGGGTTAACTTATGCAATATTGATCATAGAATTAACTGAAAAATCTCAAACCTTAAGAATTTAGATCCCGACCAAAATGTTGAACCAAACAAGCAGTTTGGGGGGTGGAAAGGTTATTATAAGTAGACATTGATGGATTGAGGGTCTGAAATTATTAATTTTGCATCTTTGGTGTAAGGAGTTTTGATCAACTGGTACAAACCATAACCAGTATAAAAACAGAAAAATGTTGAAGGTCTTATTCTACTCTTCAAATGCCTTTTTGAATCAAGCAAGTAAGTCTGAGGGGTTCTTTGAACCTGGTACCCTAAACTCAACTGAGTTGGGAGCTACTGACTTAAAGCTCGCTACAAGGGTCAATTAGAAAGCAAGTATGAGAGTGGACTTACGCATAAGACACTAAAACATCTTTAGCTTTTATGTTTAAGTCTTTATGACTCGGGTAATTAAGTTTGAGGGGCTCTTTGAGCTTGGTGCCCTAAAGTCGTCTGGCTTGGTAGTTACCGACCAAAAGCTCATTACAGGGGTATATAGAAAGCAAGTATGAAAAGTTCTGCACAAAGATGGTAAAAGACATGGACATAAAAAACAAAAGTCGTCCAATAAAAAAGAAAAATAAATAAAAATGGTATAAGCTTTGTTGCTTGAAATTCCTAACGCTGGAGTGTGAGATTGGGGATGGAGTACTCTTGGTCTATTGTGAATACTTGTCAAATCCTAATTTCCTTGTGTGGAAAATGCAATATTTACATGTTTAGAAACCACATCAATAGGAACAATCTCGGGATATGAGAGAAAAGCAGAAAGATTGTGATCATCCATGAGAGTGTAAGGAAAATTAAAAGAAAATCATTATTTGATCACGTGGGATTTGGGCTAATTTCTGAATGACTAGTCACACAATGTCAAGTATATTTTTACATAAGTTTGCATTAGATTTTTGGCTATTCACACACAAAATGAAGTTGAGTGTCAGATGAATGAAAATAATTTTTGTTGTTTAAATTTCTTCTCTGAAGTGAATCGTCAAGTTGGATTGTTGAAGCGTATGGTAAATGAGTTAACAAAAACAAAAACATTTTTTATTTGCATTTTTATTTTTACAGTTTAGTTTTATTTTGTTCGATAACGAAAAATAGTTCTAGTTTGGGAGTGTTGATAAGTATATTTTATACACTTATTTCTATCCTAAAATTAGGATTTTATTTGTTTGTATAAGAATATTTACTATTTATTTTGTTAATATTTGTTTATATTTCAGGAATAACCCCAAAGTAAAGAAAACAACGGAACTGAAGCCAAAATCAAGCAATAGGATGACAAAAGTGTCAGAATGTACAAATAAAGAATTGATGAAGTAGATCAAGGGCTCAATTGCAAGAATACTTGAAGAATAATTCAAATTTAGAAGAAATCAGAAGTTCATGGACTAAATTGCAATAATCAGAAGTTGAAGGACCTGATGTACAATAAAACCATGAGGAACAACTTAAAGCGCTTCAAAAGATGAAAATTTCACTCTAGCCGGATAACCATGCGATCGCATGGAATTATAAAGGCGCGATCGCATGATCTTGACAAAAATGGTCAGAATGTTTTTCGGAAGCCTGCGTGATCGCATGGATTTGTACTATGCGATGGCATAGTTATTTTCTGGGCCGACTGTTGGGCTTTTTCGCAAAGTTCAGCATTCTTTATCCCAAGTAACCTAAACTTTGAGGAAACCTATAAATACATGACTTGATGCACGAAATTAAGGATTCCCAATCTTCATAATTCATGCCAAAATACTGTCCATTTTCTAGGGGATCCAAGCCACGTCAAAATCAAGATTGAAGATATAATTTCAAGAAGATAAATGGGGTGACATCTATTTACTTTTCTTGCTATTTATTTTCTATCATGTATATAGGCTCGGCTTTTAATTGTAGAATTGTGATGAAACGGTAATTTCTTGATTCGATGTTTGGATTTAACATTTACATTTACATTATGCAATTGATGGAGTTGATGCAACTAATTATATTTTATTTTCATCTATGATTGTTGACGCATAATTGTTGATATTTGTGATAATTTTCTATGTTCGAAAGATTAGGAAATTATTAGACCTTGATTACCACAAAGTCCGATAGATGATAGAAATATACCCCTAAGCTTTGTGTTATCCTAAAAAAATGTTCATAATTGGTTAATGCTTTTCTACATGTTTGGATTGGTCATAGAAATATAGACTCGTCTCTTATAGAAAAAAAAAAAGGTATTTATGCATCGATCGAAATGGGGCATAAACAATTATAGGAACACAGATTTTCAATTCTCCAAAAATTGTTGTTAATTGTTTAAGTCAAACACATGGATGATCGGGTTAACGTTGATTCATGATTCTAACATATTTAATTCATCGTTTTTCACAAATCAACTTTTCTCGTTCTTTTTAGTTAGTTTTTAATTCTAAATTCTCAACTCAATCAAGTTTCTCATTTCGGTTAGGGTTTGTAGTCTAAAATACAATTTACAACAATCCTCGTGGGATCGATACTTGGACTCACGTCCATTATTTTACTTGTGCCATCTGTGCACTTGCAGTTATCTAACATTGGACTCATTTTGTAGATCATGATTAATTATGTATCTTAATCCAAAGAAAACTTATTTTTGATAAAATCACATCAAGTTATTTTGATTTAAATAATAGAAGTTTAAATGGATCTTTATATCATTTTATAACAAAGATTGAAATTTCCTTTCGTTACTTTTAGTGAATTCAATTTGCACAAACTGTTGAGATTTTCATGCGTTATACGAGCTTTCGAAGTCTAACTGAATTAGATTTTAACTGTACCGTGATTTTTATCTATAAAAATGGTATCATGGTGAGTGAGATGAATCACCACAACAAAAATATTATTACTTGACCCAAAAGTTTATAAAATAGTTCGTAAGAAACAGACAGAGAAGAGGAAATAGAAATAAACCAAAAGTCTTTCATCGTGTTTGAGATCCGTTTGGCAATATTTTTCAGTCCTTATTATTCAATTATATGATCAATTTAACGAATAAGGTGTGTATTTCCTTATGTGTTAAGTGGTTTGTGTTTTCGCTTTTTAATGTTTTAAGTTTAAGTATTTTATGCATTATTATGTGATCTGAATTAATAGTAACGATGATCTTATGGGTAATACTAAAGGGTATTATATATGTTAGATCTACGGAAACCGTTCACGAGACTAAACCCTAAGTGGAGAATGAGAATGAGTATGATCTAAAGTGAGAATGAGATGGTCGAGTTTCTATCCCACTATAAAAGTATATTATGGCGTAATCTACTTGCTTTTGATATTAAATTTTGAAAATACTGACACGAGATCTATACTGAGAATATTTGTATGCACATTCCATATTTTAAAACATTTTACATGCAAGTTCAAGATCGACTGGATTGTGGCGGAATGGTGATGCGGACTGTCAAGGGAATTTAAAGAAACATGTTTATTTTGTTAAATTATGTTATAATGATTTGATTGTAAAGAATTTCAATTTCATGTTTGATAAAATCATTTATTTATTTATGCTTTCGTATTTATTTAAGAAAATAAAATGGTTTTTAGTAACACTCTAGATTAAGGAACCGAAAATTTTTGGTGCGTTACACTGATTTTTTCCCCTTCTTTTTGACCCCTTTGGTAATTTCAAGTGTTAATGATAGTGGATTTGATTTTTTTTTGAATTGCCTAATTGAGTTTTTTCAGTCAGTTGAATTGACCTCTGGAATTATTATTTGGGAATTGGAGTTTTGAGATTATTTTTGGGGCTGACACTAGTACAAATTTTTAAAGATTGTAGGAAAAACTATGGATTATGTTGGCTGATTTTTTTGAGATTATTTTTGGCGCTGACACTGGTACAATTTTTTTTAAAATTGTACGAAAATGAGTAAATAGTCAAATAAAAATTTATCATTTTAGGTCGCTTTCTATTATTATTATTATTATTATTATTATTTTTGAAGATTAGACCCCGAATCATCTTTATTTTCAAGATAATGACCTCCGTCCACCGTAGTTAACTTTTTTTTGAGTAAATACCCAAATAAGGACCTATCGTTTCAGGTAACTGCTTATTAAGGACCTATCATTTTAGGTCGATGACTATTAAGGATCTACCATTTAATTAAAGACCTATTGTTTTGAGTAAATAACCAAATAAAGACCTATCATTTTAGGTCGCTACCTATTTAGGATTTATAGTTTTTTTTTTTTTGCAAGATTTTACCCCGAATCACCTATCATTTCAAAGTTTTGCGTTTTAATTTATTTTAAAATATTGTCCCATCAAATTTCATTTCTCGTTATAACTTCATTGAACAATTCAAAAATACGTTTATGAGCATAATAATTTTTTCCTATTTTTAATTAAAATAATTATTTTTTAATCCTCTGTTGGGCAATGTTATTTTGTTTATAAATACACATTTTGAACAATTCAAAGAACATATTTATGGTTTCAATGAATTTCTTCTATTTTTAACTCAAAAAATATGTTATAGTTACCGATAAAAATTGATTTATTTTTTAAAAAAACATGGTGAATGTAAAACATTTTATTTTAAACTCACTTAAATTCTCATCGAAACTATCAATTAATTTATATAAAAAAAATAAAAAAACAATTATTTTCTAGTTAATGCATATAAAATAAATAATTTAAATAATTAAGAATATATAATATTCCACGTCTTATGTGTCAAATTAATATTAAGGACCTGTTTATTTTATACGTATTAATTGAAAAATAATTAATTGATAGTTTCGATAATAATTTAATTGAGTTTAAAATAAAATGTTTTACATTCACCCTACTTTAAAAATTCTATTTTTATCGATAACTAAAACATATATAGTTGTTTGAATTAAAAATAGAAAAAATTCATTAAAAACATAAACATGTTCTTTGAATTGTTCAGAGGGTGGTTCATAAACGAAATAGCGTTACACAACAAAGGGTTAAAAGATAGTTATTTGAATTAAAAATAGAAAAAAATTATTAAACGTATTTTTTGAATTGTTCAATAGAATTATAACGAGAAATGAAATATGATTGGACAATGTTCTAAAGGTAAATTAAATCGCAAAACTTTGAAATGATAGGTGATTTGGGGTAAGATATCGAAAAAAAAAAAAGAGATAGGTCCCAAATAGACAACGATCTAAAACGATAGGTCCTTATTTTACTATTTACTCAAAACAATAGGTTCTTAATTAAATGAGAGGTCTTCAATAGGCAGCAATCTAAACTATAAGTCCTTAATAAGCCGCTACCTAAAACGATAGGTCATTATTTGACTATTTACTCGAAAAAAAGTTAACTGCAGTGGACGGAGGTCCTTATTGGGAAAAGAAAGATGATTCTGGGTCTAATCTTGCAAAAAATAAAAATAAAAAAAAACGATATGTCTTAACAGGCAGCGACCCAAAAAGATAGTTCCTTATTTGACTATTTACTCTAGGAAAAACTATGGTTTATGTTGGCTATTTTTTTTTATCTACTAGTAGTAAGCACGTGTTTCACAAGTCTTTTGTAAATGATGAATAACACGCGTAATTTTTTTGAAATATTATTACTTTTTCCAAAAGTAATTGAGATAGTTGATATTGTTAAAAGAAAAATTGAATTGTAAGGTATCTGTCAATTTTTAAAAAATTCATATTTTATTGAAAAATTTCATCGAGGAATATATATTTAAAAAAACATTTAACTTGCAAAATTAATAAAGAAATCAAGTGTCATATATCAAGAGATAATCTGATATCATAAAATATTAGAAAAATAGAAAATTCATTTATAAAATATTTACGATAAATTGCAATATATATATATATATAACTCCCTTATATTAGAAGAGCGTCTTCAAAGATTACTTTTCATTTTTAGTTGGTTGCTTCACACCTTAAAATCAATTATCTGGTTTGGCAATAGTAAAAAAAAAATTATAAAAAAAATAAACACAAATAAACAAACTGAAAAGAAAAAGAATTTATTTTCTTTTTTATCTGGTTTGGCAACAGTAAAAAAAAAATTATTATTATTATACTTATATGATTTTGCTTAGTCAAGAGATAGAAATATTTTAACAAATGGGGGAAAAAACCAAAAAAAAACAATTTTTTTTTCTCATATAAGTTTCCTAAGTCACGATAGAAATATTTTAGCAAATGGGTACTTTGAGTTGGGATGAACTTATATTTCACGCTTTAGATTAACTTATATTTGACGATAATAAAACCGACTAAAAATCAAATCTCGTGCGACGTACGATTCAGTACTAGTATGTATATATATAAGTTGTGCATAGACAAATCAAATTAATTTAGAAGTATATATTTTTAATAAAAGAAAATGTAAGGTTAAACCAAAAATTTAGTTTTGGAATTATTTATTTATATTCTTAATTTGAATATAATTAATTTTTTTCCTTATGAATTAATTAATGATTTTAATAAAAATTTAAGAGTGTTATTGACAAAAGATAAAAATATCTAAATGTATTGTAAATTAATATAATAACTAATAATATTTAATGAAAATAAATTAAATTTTAAATGTAATATTGACCTAAAGCATAACAATTTAAGGGTAAAATAGGGAATCAAAGGTTTTCCACTTATTCACAATTTTATTATTATTATTATTATAGATTGAAGATATAGATTAAATTAAATAATTGAAAAATATAATAATATGAAATTATATTATAATTTTGTAAATTGCTATATAAAAAATGTAATGAATTATTTAATGTTATTTAATAAATGGGTTAGGATAAAATGGGTTAATAACTAAATATATGGGGGTAAAATAGGAGTTCAAAAATTTCTCCTTCATCCACTCTTTGTGTGTGTGTGGATTTAGATAGATATAGACTTTTGTGTCGTGGCCTTCACTGGTTGAGCCGAAATGTCTTAAACGTGTTTATTAATGAAAACTTTGCTGCTGTAACTATAGAATTTAGTTATATAGAAAGATAAATGTTCAATGTTAGAATAAATTCTTTATAACCCATGAATCAGTCGTGATAAATTACAAAGATAAAATGACTAGAAGAATACGTAGATCCATTGATTTTGATTAGTCTGTTTGATCTTCCACAACCAAATCCCTTATTGTTCAACATATTTTCCTCTTAAGATGGACACAAGAATAAAGCGAATAGAGTATAATTTGACTTGGGGACCAAAACCACATAAGAATTCTTTAAATAGCGGTCAATTAGGTTTCCATCAACCCTAATTGAGCAATTGGGTATCTACACATTACAAAGCCCACACCAATGAATGTTTCCAGGGCCCAAACATATCAGATCACTTGATTGGCCTGATTAAATTTGATAGCCCAATATAATTACATTTTAACTATGTAGCCCATAAAAGATTAAATCCAACAATGTCCCACTTGGGCTACATGAGTATTCCTAAATAATTATATTGTAAAACCTTACATACATTCAAAAATGCTATCTTAACTTGAAACATTCCCTTAGTGACAATTCGGTCCATCTCCAACGCCAACATGGGATCAAAGCGGCTTTCATTACACTTATATTGGTAACTAAACTCATCAATGGTCACCACACCAACACATTTGATGACATGGATCAAGTATGGATGTGTAGCATGGAAATTACATTTAATGTGATCATGAACATGCATATTTCCAACTAGTCCTCTTTATTCTTTATGAGATCATAAAAAAAAATAAAAAATTGAATTCAGAGACTGCAAATAAAATGTACTTTATTTTATAGAAAATAATCAGCAATTATGTCTATAATCAAAAGAGTAACAAAAATAAATAAAAAATTACAAACTCACTAAACCAACACATCATTAAATGATACGACACCCATATGAACAGTATGCTCATGGAACACCTTAGGGGATAAACCCTTGGTAAGCGGATCCGCAATCATGGAGTTTGTGCCAATATGCTCTATAGACATCATATTACTCTAAACTCTCTCTTTAACAACAAGAAACTTAGTGTTTATGTGCTTCGACTTCGTAGAGCTTCTATTGTTGTTGGAATATAGCACAGCTGATTTATTGTCACAATATAATTTCAATGGTCTTTCAATACCATCCACAACACGCATCACAGTGACAAAGTTTCGCAACCATATCCCATGATTAGACGCTTCATAACAGGTTATGAACTCTGCCGCCATAGTGGACAAAGCTATGAGCGTCTGCTTACACTCTTCCAAGATATAGCTCCTCCAGCCAGTAGGTAAATATAGCCCGAAGTGGATCTTTTACTATCATGGCATCCCGCAAAATCGGAATCAGAATACCCAATGATCTCCAAATTATCTGATTTTCGATAGGTGAGCATGTAATCTTTTGTCCTCTGCAAATATCGCATAACCTTTTTGGCTGCTTTCATTTTACGGTACTCAATACGGTACTCATTTTACTTTCCACGTATCATCACACTATACCATGATTATCATTATTAAAACAAAATATCAGTACCCATAATCCAAGAAAATATTCCAAATCTCCAATCAAATCTCCTTTATCAATAAAATAAACGGCGCATAACTCTTGTTCCCTCTTTTCCATTAAAATAATCCTGCGCTTTCTTGCTGGACACAACATCATGCGGATTCACTCAGATCCTTAATGCTTTTAAATAGTTCATACTGGGAAGAGGTTGAATCATCAAACAATGGATAACATCCTTACAAACATCCGCAAGTATTATTCCAGTCTTCCTATGAATGATCTGAGAAAGATTTATAGAATAAGGCTCGAAAGATTGAGGTTGTTGATGGCTCATGATATTACAGAAGATGTTCGCTGGTTGATAGAAGCAAAGGTTCGACTATCTGGTGAATTACCATCAACATTTCCAAAGCACATGCCTGGTTTAGGCAAAAGCACGTTTGCAAAGAAACGAAGAGCAAAAAGACTGGGTGGTTGCTACAAATGTGCTCGATGGAACTGTAATACTCGTTGCAAATCAGTAGGATATTCTTCTACTAATCGGGATGATAAAATCGAATTCATAAAGGGTGGACTGAGTAAGGAGTCTTTGGATGATATTCGACTGACTCTTGAGACGCACCCAAGTGGTTATGTACAACGTGAACTTCTCTCCTTATACGCTCAGTTTAACGATGACAAAAATCGTTATAGTCTCCAAAATATAATAGCAAAAGATCCTGTTTGCCAGTCTGTTTTACAAAATGAGGCTTCTGGCAGTTCAGCAATGATATAAGGTAAATCTTTTAAAATATTTTGCTGCTTTCTTTCACGCGTTTTGAAAATAAAATATATTTTCCTTTCTCGAGGTTTGATAAAGCTGGAAATAAAATATTAAATCGCCGAAAGGTGACAGCCTCGATACGATAAAAATATTCAAAAGTGGGCTGATTTTGTCAAAAGTAAATCTTTACTTTTTCAGAATCAATCAAAAACAGTAAATTTTTCCGGCTTTAAATAGTCAAACATATTTCATAGTTCAGGCATCCCAAAATCACATCTTCTTCGTAAGTTTTCTCTTCTATACTATCAAAGATGGAAGCACCAAAACTTCGACAAATCAAAACTATTTGTGTATTTTGTGGATCAAAAGTGGGGAAAGGCTTCGGTTATCTAGAAGCGGCTGTAGATCTTGGAAAGAAACTGGGGGAAAAAGGTATCACTCTTGTATATGGGGGTGGTAGCAGTGGTCTAATGGGTTGTGTTTCCCAATCTGCTCTTGCAGAGAAATCAAAAGTAATCGGTGTCATACCTGTCCCTTTGGTAGATGTTGCAGGCAAAACACGAGGGCATGAAGTTCAAACATTATCCATCCATGAACGCATAACTTGTATGCTATATGGTTCTGATGCCTTTATAGCCCTGCCCGGAGGTTTTGGTACCTTAGAAGAAATCTTTAACATTACCTCGTGGGCTCAACTAGATCTCCATACTAAGCCTATTGGGCTTCTGAATGTTAACAATTTCTTTGATGGTTTGTTAACCTTTCTTGATTATGCTGTGGAACAGGGATTCATCTCTCCATTTTCCAGAAGGCTTCTTATTTCTGCTCCTACTATTGATGAACTACTGGATAAGCTGCAGTCATATATCTCAATACAAGATCCAGCAGGAGTTAAGATAGATTGGTCGCAAGGAAGGGGAATCAAGCGAAAATGGAGTCCGGTTAATGTAAACTTAACTCTGTGAATCTTGGAATAGGTGGGGGTAGAGTACGGAGTATTCTCACTCTCGAGACACCCCTCCATTTACTAGGATTTCCTTAATGTTTAAATCTTGCGTGTACTTCAAAGATTCCAGGTGGTAGATTAAGGAGTATTCTTACTCTCGAAACACACCTCTTTGAAGGTTTTCTCTTTATATCCTCAAAAGATCAGAGGTGGTAGGATACGGCTACTCCGGAAACACATCTCTCATTCTGAGGATCTTTCCATGTTTTTCTCTTATGCTTTCATGTGTTTCATGTATTTCCTTTCCAGTGTGACTCTTGTGTGTTCTCCTTATGAGAAAATAATAAAATCTCTGCTATCATCTACTAAATCTCGTTTGTGATGTAAATGAACTTGCATGTCTAAACTTAATTCCTTTAGTAGATGCTTATCATATCATGCTCTTAATTCCAAATGATAACATTCTGGACAAAGTTTCCCTTGTAATTTGGACTTATCCAAACCATAAGCATACTTCATAACTCATAATAATAACTAACTCCACATTTAATCACAACGATCTAAAAATATTGAAAACGATTCCACATTTCAATATCATCAAAAATATCCCATAATTCAATTCATAATTTCTCAACATAACAATTTCAAATCATATTTTTCAATATCACAATATCACTTCCTTCAATACCTTAATTGGCTCAAAAGATTACTCATACTTATAAATATATGCCATAAATCATATTTCCAAAATTTATTCACAAGGCCAAACTTCATAATAAATTTCTCTTCAAAATAGAGGAAATAATTCACTTACTCAACATAATATCCATTACTTAATTCTCAATAAAATCATATCACTTATAATCTTAACATCTTATCACAACTTCATAACTGGCTTGCTATTTCTCGTTTAATCTAAACGATAGATAATCTGAACATATAATCAAATCCTTTCCGTTGACTTCTCATACTTAGTGCCATGTCTAAAATCAATTATGCAAAGTCCATCTAGGGTTCATCATTTCTAACTCGAGGACAAAAATTATTTAAAAATCATTCTTAAATCATATTATTCCCATTATGCTCAACACTCGTTTTCTTTCTTAAAAAAATTTCTCATAATCATACATTAAAGCATATAAGTTATGACAAAGCATAACAATATCATTATTTTCGAAGAAATACATTCTTATTTCTCATAAATCATAAGTATCCGAAATACTCTTCATTCTTTCTCATAAATCAGTAAAATGAGTATTCGAAATACTGAAATAACTTTAAACATCATAAACTTCTTTACCTCGGAGTTGGTGGAACGAAATGATGGCAGTGGCAATCTTTATCAATAAAAATCTTATAATGAAAAATATTTCTTGAAAATTCTTTTTGAAAATTTTACCAGTCTACAGAAACGCAGACTAGCTCTGATACCAACTTGTAGCGCCCCGAGTTCCGTATACCCGATTCACTACGTCATTTTCTGTCTAAATTTTTTCGAATAATATTTTTGCGGAAGAAATAATTGAAATTCATTTTTGGCAACATTAAATAACTGTAATGGCCGAAAAAATTGAAACATTTATGAAACCATTTGAAATAGTAAATCGAACCATTAATTTTGTAAAGAAATTGACAATGTCATAATTTCTCAAATAAATGAACTTCTCTAAATTATTCGATTGTTTGGAAAAATACGGAAATCATTAACGTCAAACTTTCAACCGTTCAACGATTATTTCCACCATCATTCATCGCTTGCCACCGTCTCCGAAATCTGCAAAACTGTTAAAAAGTAGGGTGAGTATTTCATGGGGGAAATACTCAGTAGACTCATCGCAAATTAATTTAATTTATAAGATGATTAAACACATAAATCCCGTCTCTTTATAAAACGGGCATTGATAGAGCTTCTTTATAAAACGGCTCTTGATAAAACTCATATTGTGCATTACAGCACGGGACATATTTTGCAAATCATAGGCTCTTTGAAATTAGCTCTTTGAAAACCATATACTTATAAAAACATTTTAATTATGCCAAGCATAATTTCTTTTGAAAGCATAACATAAGATAGGATTGAAATCCTCATAAACATAAGGAGACACAAGAACTTTACCGAACTTAGGTGGCAAGAATTCTTATGCAGTAAAATCATAATAACAGTAAGTATACCAAAACATAATTCTTGAAATTCATAGGGATCATTTCCATCATAACATAAGATAGGATCGAAATCCTCATAAACATATGAGACAGGAATTTTACCGAACTTAGGTGGTAAATCCTCATAAACATATGGAAAGACAGGAATTTTACCGAACTTAGGTGGTAAATCCTCATAAACTTATGGAGACACAAGAATTTTACCGAACTTAGGTGGTAAGAATTCTTATGTGCATAGCAATGATCCAAAACATATAAAACATTATCGTAAAAACATATGGTATACTTACTTTTCATAAAAATATAAGGTATATTTACCTTTCATAAAACATACTTAATTTTCTTGAAAATTGACTTTCACAAGTCACATGACATTTATATGAAATCATAATTTAAATCAATTAATAAGTGCGAGTCTACCTCAAATTCGACGAGTGCAAAGTTGAGCGAGAATGACTTCAATTCCTTTAAATTCTCCGTACGCTTCGTCTTAGCCAATAAGTCATTTTAGTCTATCGAATATATAGTTCAAAATGATAAATTATAATTTGAAGACTAAAATTGATGTTTTGAAAGTTGAGGGACTAAAATGAATACTTTTGAAAGTTGAGGGACTAAAATGAATACTTTTGAAAGTTGAGTCGGAAACTCAAAACAATAGGGTTGAAATAATATATATTTTAAAACAATAGGGCTGATTAAAATCATTTCAAAACTTGAGGGGCTGATTTGAAATCTTTAAAACTTCAAGGACCAAAAAGCAATTTCCGAAAGTTTAAAATCAGATTATCTCTTCTCTCTCTATCATTTCTCTCACTCTCGACCTAACCTTCTCTCACTATGAAAATTGAACTCTCTCTCTCAGAAACGGCGAAGAGGTTACGGTCGACGGCGAAATACGTCTTCAGCCGGCGATTCGCCGGCGCACACCGGCGTAAGGTGATGGCAAGAGGTGGTTAAAGTTTTTGAGAGTATTGGGTGAGAGTTTGTGTGCGAACCGGGGCTGGATTCGAAGCTAGGGTTCACGATGATACTCCGGCGAAAATTCAGCGATGGTTTAAGGTAGGTATTTGGTACTCTATTTCTTGGGTTTTGGGGTTTTGATTTTGGGTTGTGATTTGGAGATTAAAATGGTGAGCGGAGGTTCGATTCTTGGTCGACCTCTGAAGTGAGGCAGTGGACTTGGATATTACGGATTCAGAAATGGTGGTGGGTGGAAAAGTGTGGTTGTGGCTGAGTGATGATCGATCTTGATGATGATGGGGTTGCTGGAAGAAACTACAAGATTGGTTCAATGGTGCAATGGTTCGTTGGTGGAAATGGGTTGAAAATGGTGGTTCTGTTGGCTGTGAAGATGATTTCTTGAATTCATGATAATGGATTGGTCTGATATGTATAAAGAGAAGGCATCTTTCTTGCTGGAAAGATGGTTTTGTAAAAAAAATAACATGGTGGAGAATATCATGATTTGGAGGAATATTGTGATAGATTAATTGAGTGTAAATTATCATAATTTGGAGGGGTGGTGATGATAATGATGATGCTTGTATAATGTGATGGAAAGGAGTATAAAGAGAAAGCAAAACGTGTGAAATAAATTTTGATTATGATAAGAATTGGACTAATTTTGATTCGGAATTGTATTAAAAACTGATATATTTTGAACTGAAAATATGATTTTGAAATAATACTTTGAATAAATAATTAAAGTAATATAATTTTAGAAATTCGAACATTTAATTTAAAATCGAACAAATTCGATATTTCTTGACTTGGCTAGACGAACACGTCGCGGCGTTAATTTCAAAACAATGAGTGAAATAGTAGCGACACAATTTTCTAAATATTAAAATAATTATTTATTGTGTAAAAATTCTGGGTCGCTATACATAATAATCCAAAAGTATGCATATGACAATTAAAACAATGGTGGGCCCAATCACAAGATTCCTAACACAACATTAATGTTTAGTCTTTGGACAGAAACATCAATTTGTAAGTGGTACTCTCCGTGTAGTAATCAAATATTGATAATTAATTTTCCAAATAATAAGTCTTTCATTGGACCGACTTACTATTCACATGATAAACCGAATAATCATCACATATTTATTACCACGTGTGTTTGGCATTTGGCCAAACGGTAGCCTTCTTTTGGGCCGACCACTGTTCGCATAAATAACAGACACACACATCTTCATATTTTAAAATAAACAAATATACGCAATAGAGGTTACTTTGGCAACGTGTCGTTTCAATCGATTCATTTCGAAATATAAGACGATATTTAGGGATATGAAGATTTTAAGAGTTAAAATTCTAAATGCCAACGGGCTAGATTTCAATTCTTGAAGCTTTAAGGGCCTAAGGGTATAAATTCAACGTTCTTTGGATCTAAGGATGAAGATAAAAAATTAGAGAACCTAAAATTTGAAATTTTATAGCTTTAGGGACGTCATTTATAAAATTTATAACTTTAATGATCAATTTTGGAAAATTAAAACTTTAGTCGCCAATTATGAAATAATCCTTAATATTGGGACCTTAATTGCAATTTTATAAAACTTTAGTGTCCAATTTAAAAAATTTCAAATTTCAGGTGTTGAATTATGAAACCTGGAATATTATAGGCCCATTCTTTAACAATTTATAACTTAAGGGGTTAAATTATAAATTCTATATTTTCCAGGGTTTAAAATCAATCTTTTAATAAATTTTGAGGACTTGAAGCGCAAAAATAAATTGGCAGCAGAGGCTCTCTCCTCCATCTGTTTGCAGCAGCTAGGGTTAAACAACCCTAGCCGCCGCCGACATCACCAGCAGGTGATTCGCCCCCGGGGAGGGCGATGGCATCTCGCGCCTGCAGCGCGACGCTGCCCCTGGATGCTTCCGCCAATTTCGACGGCGGTTGCAGCCGCGGTCAAAACCACTGGTGCTCTCGAAAGTCACAATCTTCAGCCTTCTATATGTACACGATTTTAACATCCAACTCCCAAAAAATAAAACCAGATTTGAAAACTAAATAATATAACATGCATCACAATATAGATACAGCAAATTCTCGTACGTTGCTAGAGTTAATCTGTATCTAACCCAAGATATATACATGTAGATCCATCCAAAGATATGTACACGAATAAGATATATACATATAGGCATGTTCTTAATACTGAAAATTTGTTTCTCAAAAGAAGTATTAGGCACTTTCCAATTTACGCACACAGCAGCCGCAAAAGGAACAAGGGGAGAAGATACATATACGCAATTCATTCGCCATCCAATTTACAGAAAGATAAAAACATGCTGATACGTGTACAGTTTTTTCAGAAATGGCTTTGATATAAAATATCTGATAATTCAACGTGATTAAGGCTCTGATACTACTTGTTAGAATAAATTCTTTATAACTCATGAATCAATCGTGATAAATTACCAAGATAAAATTATTGGAAGAATACATGGATCCATTGATTTTGATTAGTCGGATTTGATCTTCCATAGTCAAATCTCTTATTGTTCAACAGGTTTTCCTCTTGAAATAGACGCAAGAAGAATGCGAACAGAGTATAATTTGACTTAGAGACCATAACTACATAAGAATTCTTTATATTGCGGTCAATTATGTTTCCATCAACCCTAATTGAGCTACTGGGTATCTACACATTACAAAGTCCACACCAATAAATGTTTCTAGAGCCCAAACATATCAGATCACCTGATTGGCCTGATTAAATTAGATAATCCAATATAATTACATTTTTTAGGGATAATTGTATAGATTACTTAGTTTAAATAATAAAATTGATTTTTACTACTCAAATAAAAAATTTTGAAAAATACTTCATTGTTACTAAAAAAAAATTGAAAATTATCATAGGTATCATACTGTGATACTAACATATTTGAGAAGTATCAAAAATATCAGATTGTGATACTTCACGTGATTATGAAGTATTTTTCAGTTTTTATGATTTTATTATAAGTAATTTTTAATTTTTATAAAATTCAAGTAAATTTCAATTTGATCCCTAAAAATAGTGTAATTATGTGAATAACCCTATATTTTAACTATGTAGCCCATAAAAGATTAAATCCAACATTCTGGATTATTTGGACATGTTGCTGGGCAGTCAATCCAATCAATTGTGGACTGGTACAAATGTAATGGCAAGGGATTCAAGTGCTTCCTCGATACTGTCCAGTATAAATGTAAAGGTATTTTACGCTATAGTTTTGATAACTTCATTGGTAGCCACAGTTTATCAATTGTATAATATTGTAAATCTTATGCTAATTTTACATTTGTATAACTAATTAAAAATTAACAGTATTGTAAATATTTCCTAGTTTAGGTTGATTGTATCTTGTTTTATGAGGTTTGGTGTTGCCCCCTCATTGTTGCAACTTTTTGAAAATCAATAAGATTTTATCCCAAATAAAAAATATATATATATATATTGTAAATATAAAATTAATTTGATATTCAATTTGTTTTATTTAATTTTATTACGCACATGTCGATTATATATATATATATATATATATATATATATATATATATGTTGGGTGGTGATAGATTTGGTAATGTGCATGTTAGAAAATGTAGTAGGTATATGTGATTTGGGATGTGTGTGTGTGGAGAGAGAGAGAGAGAGAGAGAGTAGGCATCCGTTGTTGAACAAAAATCAACTCCTAAAGTCAACTTTAAGCATCAGTTTTTATTCAATAACTTTAGGCGTCGTTTTATATATGATCCGTATTGTCCAGACTTTACGCATCGACAGCAAATGCATCACTTTTAAAATCGACATGTATTGTCCTGAACAACCGATGTGAATGAGTCCCTCTATACTAGTGCTTGCTTATTCACATTGACCTCTCGAGACTCATTCAACCACTGTAATTTATAAGGTCTGGGATGTCTTAACATAGTCAAATCCAACATCCCAGCGAGGGTGGTACTAGCTATGTTGATACAATTCTCACTTATCAGTATATCTTTTGGTCATTCCATTATCAAAATATTACTTTTTACATTGGGCTCTTCACAAAAATACCCTACTTTTAGGGATAAAACTGAAATTTACTTACATTTTATAAAACTTGAAAATTACTTATAATAAGATTTTAAAAATTGAAAAATACTTATGATACTTTTTAAATATGTTAGTATCACAGTGTGATACTTATGATTATGTTGGTATCACATTATAATACTTATGATATTTTTCAATTTTTTTTTTTAGTATCACAATATGATACTTAGATACTTTTTCATTTTTTTTAGTATCACAGTGTGATACTTATGATATTTTTCAATTTTTTTAGTTTCTAAATGTGATACTTATGATACTTTTTCAATTTGTTCTAGTATCACAATGTGATACTTATGATACTTTTCAAGTTTTTCTAGTATCTCAATGTGATACTTATGATACTTAGCGATTGTTGGGTTTTTAGTTTTGGGTCTTTTTCTTAGTTTTGAATGCTTGTTCTTCGATGCCCAACATGAAGTTTGCTTGTTTTTGGGATTTTACTGAACTTCAAGTTCAAATGCTACTTGGGCAGCTCACAATTCGGCAACTGCAGTTTCGAACCCATTGTTGGATCGATTTTCTTCATTATTCAACTTTGCAGGTCAATTATTTGAGTCCTGGGTCACTTTAATATCTGCTTTTGTGAAATATTTGAGGCTAGGTTGATGGATTGTTCGGTTGGTATAGCCTTGTGGTTTAGTTTTGCTGTGGAGTTCTCGATGATCACAGTGATTGAAGCGGGTGGTGGCAGTTGTGAGTTGGTGGTTGTCCGTTGGTGCAGTGGCGTTGGTGGTTTTGGGCTAAAGGGGATTGTGGTGGTTTGGTGGTGATGTGGTGGTTGATGCAGGTGGTGGTGGTTCGGTGATCACAGGTGGTTGATGAGGGTGGTGGCTGTGGTGGTTGACGCAGGTGGTGGCGGTGGGGAGTTGTGGTTGTGCGGTTGTAGGCTCAGGGAAGAAGATGATCAACAACATGTCCATATTTTTCATTTTTTTTTTTTTTTTTTGGTGTAGTAAATTTCAGTTCTGTTAGTTTAAAGCAGTAATTTGTGAAATTAACCCTTTTACATTTATATTTGAGGCCCAAGGTCATGCTTTGGGCCGACCTCTTCTATGACCCAAGGTCACACTTTTGGGGCGATCTCATTTACAAAGATCAGCATAAATCCCGAGTTATGTAAAAATCATGGTTTTAATAAACGATTGATATCAAGGTCGTGAATATGGTCAACTTATTCCTTCTGGGCAAGCCCGACTTCGTTGATCGACCTGTCGTTTGATAATCATAGAATAAGCCCGGCATATGGGTCCATCTATTCATAAAGTGTCATGGTCTTGTAATGGCTTGACCTAACCCTAAAACACATTAATAGGCTATTTCTTGGGCCTTACACCTTAGAAAATCAAGGTAATGATGTAATTAAACTCTCTTTACCTAAAAGAGAATCCAATTCACTTAAGGAGTATTTCAATATAAGGAAACTTCTTTTAATTAAGAATTTGTAGAGAAATCGAGTGTAAACCAAACCAAAAACTGAGAAATATTATTGATTTACAAACACCTTTCCAAGAATTGTATAAAAGTTTGAATAAAAATCAAGAAATTTACAAAGAACCCTAAATACCAAAATATGTAAATCACGTACAAATATTCAACAAAAACTCTCAAAACAGAAACAAATTGTGTTTACAAGAACACAAGGGCACTTCTTAACAATTTCAGAAGAAAACTACAAAATTCTACTGAAGAACAAAGCGTAAGAAAGTGAAATCGCCACAATCAGAAGAGGCGAAGAGAGAGAGAGTCCAAGAGAGTTCAGCAAGCGAGAATGAATGGTTCCAATCAGAGTAATGAACCTGGACACCTTTGGCTCTTCATATAGCGTATCAATCAAGATTGATCCAACGGTTTCAGTTTCAACAGCTTGAAGTGATCAAACGGTTGCAACTGAATTCAGTTCAAAAGGGATAAAGGCGTGATTCAAGAATGCGATATTGCACCGGGTTAAAACATTGGAATGGGCTCAGCATATGGATCAAACGAAAAAGCCCAAATTCTGAGGTCTGGCTAAATAATGGGCTGCTTGGGCTGGACCAATTACTCTACAAATCTTCCCCTCAATTGGTTCAGTCTGCAGCTATGACCTCTTCCAGCTCCTTTGATTTGTCCTGTAGATCTTAAATATCTACAAGTTGTGCTTCCAAATACTTAGTTCCCTGCAATAGTTTAGTAAAGCAGTATCAAATTCCAAAATATTAAGAAAATTCAGAGCATCTTTAAATTTAGAAACAAGTATGATTTTGGTTCCAACATCTGCTGGATTTAACTGAGTTGAAATCTTAATCATTTTTACAAAACCTTTTTCAATGATGTCTCTTATGAAATGAAATTTGACATCTATATGTTTGGACCTATTATGAAACACAGGATTTTTAGAAAGATATAAAGCACTCTGGCTATCAGTACAAATTTCTATTTCAGGTTTGTTCAAACAACTAATTTCAGAAAGTAAACCCCTCAGCCACATGCATTCTTTAACTGCATCAGTGGCTGAGATATACTCTGCTTCAGTTGAGGAAAGTGCAACTAATTTCTGGAGTTGTGCTTTCCAACTGATGCAGGCAGAATTAAGAGTGAAAAAATAGGCAGATGTAGACTTTCTGTTGTCAATATTACCAGCAAAGTCAGAGTCTACAAATCCTTTAAGTTCAAAAGCAGTTTTGGATTTTGAAAACATAAGACTCAAATTCAAGGTTCCTTTCAAATATTTCAATAAAGATTTAAGAGCTTCCCAATGGGGTTCCCCTGGATTACTCATAAATCTACTTAAAACACTGACAGAGAAAGCTATGTCTGGTCTGGTTGAGACCATTAAGTACATGACAGATCCTACAACATTTGAACAAGGAACATTTTTCATTCTATGAAACTCTTCTGCAGTTTTAGGACATTGATCACTAGAAAGCTTAAAATGAGCAGGCAGTGGAAGTGAAACTGATTTAGAATCAAATAGAGAAAATTTTTTCAAAATCTTTTCAATGTAATTCTTTTGATTCAGAAAAATTTTCCCTGCAGATTTATTTCTAAAAACATCAATACCAAGAATTTTCCTAGCTGGTCCTAGGTCTTTCATTTCAAAATCAGTTTTTAAATTTTGTTTAAGACTGGAAATAGCCTGCAGGTCTTTACCAGCTATAAGCATATCATCCACATACAGGAGAAGATACATAGGATCAGAAAAATCATTTTTAAAGTAAAAACATGAGTCATATGAACTTTTCTGAAATTTTAGGCTTTGAATGAAATTATCAAATCTTTTGTACCATTGTCTAGGTGCTTGTTTCAGACCATAAAGGGATTTCTGAAGCAAACACACCAGATCAGTTTTGGATTTCTGTTCAAAACCTTTTGGTTGAGTCATAAAAATGGTTTCATCAAGCATGCCATACAAAAATGCAGTTTTCACATCCATTTGCTCAAGTTCCAAATCATTTTGAGCAACTAAGGCAAACAGAATTCTAATAGAAGTATATTTCACAACAGGAGAAAATATTTCAGTATAGTCTATGCCTTCTTTTTGAGAAAACCCTTTAGCAACTAACCTAGCCTTATATCTAGGTTTGCCCCCTTCAGAATCCCCATCTTTTATTTTATATATCCATTTGCAATCAATTAGTTTCTTGTTAGGGGGTCTTTCCACCAAAGTCCAAGTCTCATTCTTAATTAGGGAATTCATTTCTTCTTTCATGGCTGCAATCCACAAATTTCTATCTTTTGATTCCATAGCTTCTTCAAATGAAGCAGGTTCACGATCCAAGAAATTAGACAAAACAGAAGCAGAATAAGATTCATAATCATCAAATCTAACAGGGGGTCTAATTTCTCTTCTAGTCCTATCTCTGGCTAACTGATAATTATCTAAAGCAAGTTCATTATGTTCAGGCAATGTGGGAGAAGTGGGTGCAGGTGATGTAGGCACATTATTATGCAAATGTTGGGGCTGCATAGGCTGAAAGTAAGAATCATCAAAGCTTACTTCAGTTATCAAAAAATCCTTTTCACAAAGTGGATTTTCATTCTTTTCAAACTTGCAAGGAAAAATCTTTTCATTAAAAATAACAGACCTGCTTAAAATAACTTTGAATCCACTTTGTTCTTTGACCCAAAGTCTATAACCTTTAACCCCTTCCCCATAACCAACAAAAACACATTTTAAAGATCTTGGTTCAAGTTTGGACTGAACCTGATGAGCATAGGCAGAACAGCCAAAAGTTTTCAAAACAGAATAATCTGGAACTGCATCATTCCAGATTTGATCTGGAATGCTGAAGTTCACAGCACTGGAAGGACACATATTAATAAGAAAACATGCAGTTTTAACTGCTTCCCCCCAAAATATTTTTGGCAAATTTGATTGGATTAACATACACCTTGTTCTTTCTAACAAGGTCCTGTTCATCCTTTCTACAACCCCATTTTGTTGTGGACTGTATGAAACAGTCCTATGTCTAAGTATGCCATGATTTTTACAAAACTCATCAAATTCAAAATTACAGAACTCCAAACCATTGTCAGTTCTGATCACTTTAACTCTTTTGTTTTTCAAATTTTCAACCAAGGTAATGAAATTTTTGAAAATAGTAACAGTTTGGTCTTTGGTTTTTAACAAATAAACCCAAGACTTTCTGGAATAGTCATCAACAATCAACAGGAAGTATCTAAAACCAGAAACAGTGTTAACAGGGGCAGGACCCCAAAGATCTGCATGCAAATATTCAAGGATTACCTTAGATTTATGAACAGCTTTGCCAAATGAAGAAGTTTGTTGTTTTCCCAAAACACATTCTTCACAAAAACTAAGGTGGCGTTCTGTTTGTATTTTATTTTGTATTTTCATTTTGGAAAATGTTTTGTATTTCCTGTTTTTATTTTTATTTTCAATGTTGCTGAAAACGTGTTCTGTTTGTCATTTCTGAAAACTGTTTTTGAAAATGAAAAGCTGGAAAACACGTTCTGTTTGAAATTTTGCAGAATACAACTTATACTATTTTCAATGAATTTGCTTCTGAATTATATTAAACAATCTATATTGTTTAACTTTTTTTTGGACCAAATAATAATGTCATTAATGTTCAACTCCAAAAAAATATTATAAGAAATTAATAACATAATATTCAAGTCCAAATTACTTCCATAATACATGTAACTCTAATTACTCATACAGAGTTTGATTAAACAAAATAAATTTAAAAGTCATCTTGACCTTGTGGAGTAATCAGTCCACATTTGATTCAGGCACATTTCTAGGATTAATCATAGGTCTTGCCTGCTACAATTCTCATGTGGTACATTTCTAGAATTTTAGTAGATTTTTGTGCATTTTGATAAATTTCATTTAACTTGGTTTGTTTTCTTGTATTTTGGTACATTCGCACACTGGTACGATTTGCGCATTTTGGTCGATATCATGCATTTTGTATATTTTGGTGAATTCTGGTATATATAGTGTATTTTAGTACATTTTGAAGCATTTTTTAACATTTCACACATCTTGGTTAGCACAGTACAATTGACATTGTTTTCGTAAATTTTAGAGCTATTTGCGCATTTTGGTAAATTTCTTGGGCACAATTTGGTACATATCGCGCTTTTGGTATTAGATTAGGCATCTTGGTGAAATTTTGCTCTTTTTTGGTAGATTTAGCTTTGTTTAGTAGAGTTTTGCGTGTTTGGTACATTTCGATTCCATGCAGTTTGGTGCATTTTTTGAAATATAATAATAAGAATTCTCATTTAATTTTTTTTTGTAATGTTGATATTGAATTTAATAAAACTTTATTTAAGCTTAGTTCCAAGTTAGAATAATTCTCAAAAAAAAAAAAAAATTAATCTTTATTTAGGCTTAGTTCCAAACTAGGATAATTCTAAAAAAATAATAAAAAAATAAAAACTTTATATTAAGCTTAGTTCTAAGTTAAGATAATTCTATAAAAAAAAAAAAAAAAAAAAAAAAAAAAATCCCAAAACGCGTTTTCCGCGTTTTGGACATTTTTTGTTGAAATACACACAAAACGCCCAAAACGATGTTTCGGGCGTTTTCCGTTTTGTGTACAATTTTTTTTTTGTTTTCCAAAATGCGTTTTCGAAAATGGTAAAGAGAACGCGTTTTTAGCGTTTTCGAAAATAAAAACAGAAAACGACCTCAAAACAGCAAACAGAACAGGGGCTAAGTTTCTGAAAAATATTCTTTCCAAAAAATCCATTTTTCTCTAACCTTTTAAGTCCTTTTTCTCCTACATGGCCTAATCTTTTATGCCACAAATCAGACAGATTAACATCAACAGTTTCAATAGTCAGAGAAGTAGGAAGAGAATATTTCACAGACAAAATATAAATGCCATTGGTCTTAACTGTGCTCAAACACAACAAATTATTTTTCAAAATATTTATGTATCCAGTGCTGAGTCTTATGTCATAACCCTCATCATCTAAAATACCTAAAGATATTAGGTTTCTTCTTAAATCAGGTACATATCTAGTCTGATTCAGGGTCAAATTGTTATTATCAGCTAGTTTTAAGGTCATAGTACCTATTCCTTTTATGTCACAGGATACATCATTTCCTAGTTTCACAGAACCAGAAGTATGCACAGAGAAGGTATCAAATAAATCCCTATAAGGACACATATGGAAAGTACAACCTGAGTCTAAGATCCATTCATCTTTTAAATTGGAAGTGGTTGTGACATAAACTTCTCCACTATTGTTTTGGATGTCTGCAGGTTCCTGATGTTTATTTCTAGCATCATCTCTTATCTTCTTAAAGCACTTCTCAACTAAGTGACCTATCTTTCCACAGTAAAAACATTTTCTAGTTTCATCAGGCTTCTTATCAGTTTTATTATCATACTTTTTAGTTTCAAACCTGTTTTGATTAAAACTTTTATGATCATACTTCTTATCCCTAGGTTTGTTAGGTATGAAGTTTCTATTTTGATATTCTTTAGCCTGTCTAGGATTGTTTTTATTTTGGGTCCAGGGTCTTAAATTTCCTCTAAATGAGTTTCTACCCCTATATGAAGTGGACTCAACATTATAGGCCTCTTTGTGCTCGGACCTAGATTCCAATTCCTTATTCTTAAGAGATGTGTATATTATTTCAACAGATAATTTTTGCCCTCCATACTCTAAAGCATTTTTGATGTCCTTATATTTATCTCCCATGCCATTTAGCAAACACACAACCTTTTGGTCTTCAGTAGTTTTTTCTCCTGCATTTAGAAGATCCTGAGTTATCCTATTAAACCTGTCTGTGTTTTCTTCAGCACCTAAGGTAAGATCAAACTTAAAGCTAAAAAATTGTTTCCATAGAAAACATTTGTTTGGTAATGAAACAGTAAGGAAAAGTTCTTCAAGTTTATCCCACAGGTCTGCAGCAGTTTTAGTATCCCCTACTTTCCTAATCACAGTATCAGAAAGGTGAAGGAACAGAGTACTCCAGGCTAATTCATCTAATTCAGTTCTTCTTTCCTCAGTCATGTTTTCAGGATAGGTTTCATCAATGGTTCTAGCACATTTTAATTGAAGTAATAGGGCTTTAATTTTCTGTCTCCATAAACTAAAGTCCCCCTTCCCATTCCATATTTCTACTTCTACCTTAGCAGTGTTCATGATTAAGGCAGATATGGAGATCAACGAATATACAACAAAGTGCAGGAATAACCCAAAGTAGGCAATATTATGCAACCAAGTAGAAAGCAGGATTTTACAAATTTCAATTTGTACAGAATACAACACAAGGCACAAGCTTAGTACTGCAGATATCAAATTATACAGTAGTAACTGAAACTAAGTGCAAGAATCAAAGATTATAACTTTCTTTCCCTCAACCCAACTTGGGTCGGCCAAGAACTCCCTCAGATTCCCGGATTCTCAAAAGGAATCCTGGACAAAGGTGAGTAAAAGGGTCCAAGAGGGCTTCAACGGAGGGAAAAAGAAAGGAAAAACAAAGTTATTAAGAAAACCCTAAGGAATTTTAAGATATCACCTGATTGCAGCGTTTTTCAGAATTTCCTTTTTGAAATTTCCAAGCAAAATCAGATCTGACTTCAGATCTTTCAAGATCAATAACCAGGATGCCAAGTTACCACAAGATCCGTAGCCAAATATACAGATCCACAACAAAAGGAACTCAAAGGTTTCAGAAATCAACCCCGAGTCTTAGGATCTAGGGTTTTAACACAAAGTTTTTGAAGTTTCAAAAGAAAAACAAAGATCCCTGAAACCCAAACGAAAAAACCCTAAGACTTTTCCCAAATCAGAAAACCCTAAGGCTCTGATACCACTGTAGAGAAATCGAGTGTAAACCAAACCAAAAACTGAGAAATATTATTGATTTACAAACACCTTTCCAAGAATTGTATAAAAGTTTGAATAAAAATCAAGAAATTTACAAAGAACCCTAAATACCAAAATATGTAAATCACGTACAAATATTCAACAAAAACTCTCAAAACAGAAACAAATTGTGTTTACAAGAAAACAAGGGCACTTCTTAACAATTTTAGAAGAAAACTACAAAATTCTACTGAAGAACAAAGCGTAAGAAAGTGAAATCGCCACAATCAGAAGAGGCGAAGAGAGAGAGAGTTCAAGAGAGTTCAGCAAGCGAGAATGAATGGTTCCAATCAGAGTAATGAATCTGGACACCTTTGGCTCTTCATATAGCGTATCAATCAAGATTGATCCAACGGTTTCAGTTTCAACAGCTTGAAGTGATCAAACGGTTGCAACTGAATTCAGTTCAAAAGGGATAAAGGCGTGATTCAAGAATGCGATATTGCACCGGGTTAAAACATTGGAATGGGCTCAGCATATGGATCAAACGAAAAAGCCCAAATTCTGAGGTCTGGCTAAATAATGGGCTGCTTGGGCTGGACCAATTACTCTACAGAATTCATTTCCTACTAAGATGAGGAGACTTATTCTGAGTTTTATAAATGTGTCTCCTTCATTCATAATTAAGGACACAGACAATAAAATTCATATTTTCATAATCTCTTGAATATTTTCTCTATTATCTTCTCTCCTTCAGAATACTAATTCTTACACCGGAAGAGCGACAGAGCATCCCTCGTTGCCTTTTTTGCAGGTTCTTTGAAAGCTTGGATCATCTTCTCCGACAAAATACCATCTTTCGATCTTGTCATGTTAAGGTCAAAAAAATTATCGAAACAATTGGCGTCGTCTGTGGGAAATTGATCAAAAAATCTGATTGTTCAAAAATCGATTTCTAATGAAATAAAAACTTTTAAAAAGAATTGAAGATCTGTAAAGAGAAAGAAAAGCGAAAAAAATAAATGATTTCCATTATTAAAAAGGAAAAAGTACTTTTTCCAATAGTCTTCTCAACCAGATTGTGGAGGCCAACCATTAAGTCCAAGTTTATGTATTGTCGGTGCATCTTCATCTCCAGCTTCTCGATTTTCGGTCAACAATACTGCTGGAGCTATTTTCTATCTATTGAAACTCCAAAAATCCTAGAAAAGATTAAAAAAAAAGAAAAGAAAGGTAACTTACGACATCAGATGGTCAAAAGATCTTTGATTCGGTAGAAGAAACTGGGAAATCAAAGAGACTTGCAAGAAGTCTATTGCTCATCGAATTCTTGACTCCAACAAATTGCAAGCCGATCGACCACTCTACGATGGCAAAATAAGGGAAATCAGCAATAAATTTTCAAAGCTTGACCAAGCTCGAGATCCTCGTTCTACCGATCTGAATAAGAACTCGATGTTTGGTTCAATGTTTACAGGATCTCAACAACGGAATCAAAGGGGAAAACTCCATTTTTATTGGTCTCTTATGCTTGAATTTGGATTAACCTTGTGATTATTTGGAATTCATCACTAAATCTCGATTTTGTTTTTCTTTGATGAATTTTTGGCATGCAACATGTTCGGTTTAATACCCCAATCCGGTTCTAGGGAATAGATTAACCATATTTCTTTCGGAAGCCATCTCCAACAAGTTACGAGGCACTCCATGCTTGCCTTAGCATTAGTTGAAAGTTGTCAAAACCTACACTCATTCCATGGCAATCAATTTTCCCATCCTTGATCTGCAAAAAACGATTAGGCATGCATCGATTGCTCAGATGATACAGGGTTTTAAGGATGGATCGAATTTCAGTATGTTTGGAATTCTGTGTGTCGAGACGATTGAAAATCACCTATCTCATTGCTGAATGAAAAATCTACACAATCAGGAACTTGAATCACACTTTTCTTGTTTGATAAAATGCATAATCCAAAATACTCATTGCAACTTTGTAAAGAAGGTATTGGAGAAGATTGTATGGCTGATTTTTCCAACCGGTAATGGTACTCAAAAATAGATCTGCCCTCTATTTGGGAGAGAGTAAAATAAGACAACCACAGAGTGAAATTTTTTGCTAGAGTAGCCTTGATCGTTTATGGGTTTGTTCGAAGAATTGCAAACACGAGCTGTTCCGATTGTTTAAGGAAAAAATAATAAAGAGCGGAATAAAACCATCTGTTGTCACCGTCGAGATCACAACAGGGATGATCACCATGGAGATCCCTTTACTGGCTATACCATTCGCAAACTACTGAAACCAGGTGTTCCCTAGCCTTCTTCATTAATCCTTGCATAATGTTTATCATGTGTTAGAACTCCAAATTTTTTTATTGCTACATTAAGAGCTCATCAACTCTAAATATAATTAATGATCTTTGTCAAATCTGAGGACTCATGTGGTAAAAAGACTATGGGTTGAACCAAATCTGCCAAAACGTATGAGCAAAACATTATGGACCTGACATGATATTTACAATTTAATGCTAGCTCTCCTACTTTTCGAAACATGACATCTTTGTGAAAGTCTTGAAAGCCTCATTATATGTGAACATGCTAATTTAATTAGCAATATCCGATTTTTATTTTGGTCTCATCAATTACATGACCTCAATTATGTATAAGTTGAACTCAATGTGAATTGCCTGCTGAATTTGAAGTTATAGGATCTGTTCACATAGTGGTTTACTGGTTCATGCTATTCTTGTTTATCTCCTTGACTGTTGTGATCAATAACTGCTGCTTCCTTCAAATTTTTATTTTTATGTACCCTCTCTGTCACTCTCTCAAAATTAACACCAAATGTTCTATCATTATCCATAATGCAGCATAGAGGTACCCCTTTAGACATATGTTGAAGAAACATAATATTAGAACTGTTCTTGTCCATCCTCTCCTTTCTATGGCTTCGCTCTGGAACATACAAATCGGTGGTACATAGGCTATGTTGTTCCATTATATCACCATCATTACCAGCAAGAAAATCCATTGCCATTTTCAGGAGGGTTAGTACCTGATTCTGAATTTACAGTGAATTTGTCTACAGACATGTTGTCCCGAAAATATAGCACAGGATGTTTAAAATACTCGATGTCCCCAAGTGATTGTTCCCATAATTTCCATTCCTATCCAAAGACTTCTTTGGGATTCCAAGTGTGAGGAAGTCATTGAGCCTGGGGTCTACTTTGTCTACAGTCTCCATCCTCATTAGTCAGATCTTATTTTGATAAGACATCCTCATATGAGATGAGAAAACAGACCCTTCAGGTGATCCTTTGACTTCCTTACAATTGCCTCTGCTTTTACCGGAATCCAAAACCTTAGAGGAGCTTGAAGGGGTAGCCACTGATAACAATTCAGACCTCAAATTATTCCTCAGTGATCCTATATCATCCATAGTTAGCTGCACTGGAAGCTTTGCTCTGTATTTCCTTGATTACCATTCTTTATCAATTCTCCTATCAAATGGATTTTTTTGTGTAATTCCCAGATAACAAAATCTTATCTATACTCTTTCTCATCGGTATATCTTTATTCTTATTTTTTCTGACCTCCCTACAAATCAAAGATACCCTGGACTTCTTCTCTCTATGAAATCCACTATTGCTGCTCTCCTCTTTTACAGATAGCTTGCTGTTTTGAAGATCGCTTTTATTACTTTGCAGTGTCTGTAGAAAACTCTGACTGCCTTGAGAATCCTTTAATTTTCTCTTTTTTGAAGAATTTTCCCTCTTATTACTTACAACCATACCCAGGGACTCGTTATCTGAAGATGTACTGCGGCCAACCCTACCAAGATCCCCACCAGGTTTTGAAAGTCATCGAAATCCATTGCACCCTCGAGTTTAATCTTTTTCAAATTTGCATGGACATGCTGATCTGACTCCCTCTTCCTTTTCTTCCTTGGATTTGCATCATCTGCGAGGATATTATATCAGAAAACAAAGTAAAGAATCATGAAAGGAAAAATGAAGGGAAAAAGGAGATACCAGCCAGGATAATAACATAGCTCCACCAAAATGCTCATCTTTTCATTTATGCAATGATTTTGCCATGAAAGCAAATAGCTTATTCCGATATTGCACATTAGGTTTGTTAATTAAATAGGAAGCTGCTTGAGGTTGGTTGACCTCCTTTAGGTTTTTGTTTTTCACTGGCTGTAGTTCAAAGTTTTTGTTCAACTTTGAAGAAGGAATCTGATCACTAATAGCGTCAGTGTTTTGTTTTTTCTTTAAATTTATGTTTCCTCTTTCCTTATCAATTATTTGATCAGAATCAAAGTTTTGGTGGTCCTAACTGTAATGATGTCCACTACAAGCCACTCCATTTGTGATATTGTCAGGATGAGTTTGAAAATTACTTTGGTTACTAGGGAAAGGAACCTGATATAAAGCATCATATTTCTATTTAATCTATTTGAAAATCAATAGAAACACTTAATATGCTTTAGCATGACCTTTCTGGCTACAATCTACATTGATTAGCACACTCCGACCGTTTTCTTTAATGGCTAATCATATTAATTGGAAAAAAGTTTGTTTTTAATCAATTAAATTCATGGATAATTCCTGCTAAAACAAGAAGCCTGGGCTTATTACTCAACATAAGATCAACTTTTTCTTTGCTAAAACATAAGCTTGGCTTATCATTCCTTAACATGGACCCAAGCTCATTACTTAACGCGAGCTTGGCATATTATTCCTTAACGTAAGCTCAAGCTCATTACTTAAACATGATCTCGACATATTATTTCCAAATATAAGCTCGGTCTTATTACTCACCGTAAGCTCGGCTTATTCCCTGAACATATCAATAGGTTCTATTATCAATGCAAGCCATAATCCCTCTCCAATCTGACGCTAGCTTCTATGCTTTCCAGTCATTGAACGAAAACAACTGCAATAATTGCAGAAAGCCTACCATACAATCATATTGGGAATGAATAATTTACAATGTCTGTCTCATGGCACGACGTTACAAATTATTTTCATACAAATAATTTACGATGTCTGTCACATGGCACAACGTTACAAATTATTTCCATGCAAATAATTTACGATGTCTGTCACATAGCACAACGTTACAAATTATTTTCATGCAAATAATTTACAATATCTGTCACCAGGCATGACGTTACAAATTATTTCCATACAAATAATTTACAATGTCAGTCACCTGATACGACGTTACAAATTATTTACATGCAAATAATTTACAATGTATGTCTTATGGCGTGATGTTACAAATTATTTCCCCCCAAATAATTTACAATGTCTGTTACATGGCACGACGTTACAAATTATTTCTATACAAATAATTTAAATGTCTGTCACCTGGCACGACGCTACAAGTTATTTTCATACAAATAATTTACAATGTCTACCACATGGAACGACGTTACAAACTATTTCCCTACAAATAATTCACAATATCTGTCACATGTCATGATGTTACAAATTATTTCCTTACAAATAAATTTCAAGGTCGGTCTTGTGCCTGACCTTACAAATTATATCCTAAAATTACACGAAGTTAAAGTTTGATCACTTTTTTGTACAAAAGTTTTACAAGGTCATCCTAACTGCCCGACCGTCAACAATTTCTTTAAATTACACAAAGTCAAGAATTTGACCCCTTCTTTGTTTAAAAAGTTTACGAGGTCGGCCTAAATGCCCTGATCTGACTAACCATTTCCTTAAAATACACAAAGGGTTTTACCCTTTCATTGCGCAAAAAACTTACAAGGTCGGCCAACATGCCCAACTTGTCAACTATTCCAGTAAATTACACAAAATCAAGGACTTAACCCATTCTCTGTGTGAAAGTTTACAAAGTCGGATGCAATACCCGACCTTACAAATAAATTCCTAAAAATCACAAAATCAAGGGTTGACCCATTCTTTGTAAAAATAATTTACAAGGTCGGCCATAAAGCACCGACCTTTACAAATTATTTTTCTAAAAACAAAAAGTCAAGGACTTGACACCTTTTTTGTAAAAATAATTTACAAGTTCGACCTCAAAACACGACCTTGACAAATCATTTTCCCAAAAACACGAAATTAAGGGCTTGACCCCTTCTTTATAAATATAATTTGCAAAGTCGGTCACAAAGCTCGACTTTACAAATTATATTCCAAAAATACAAAGTAAAATAATTTACAAGGTCGGTCACAAAGCAGGACCCTCACAAGTTATGAATGACACTACCTAGCAAAATTGTTTCTTACCCACGCGCAAGCACTCAAAGCCTTAACCAAGAGCAAGCAATTAAATATTTGCTCATGCAAGTACACATGGTCATTCCAAAGCAATCAAGTAACCAAATTGATATAACGAATCCCTCGGGTCTACATAAGTTCGAGCTTATTCCTTAACATAAGCTCGACTTATTCCTTGCTTAAACATGAGCTCAGCCTATTATTAACATAAGCTTAAGGTCATTACATAACATGAGCTCGGATTGTTATTGCTCAACATCAAGCTTATTACCTATGTTAAGCTCGAGTTCATCACTTAACATGAGCTCGGCCTATTATTACTTAACATAAGCTTGGGTTTATTACATTACATAAGCTCGCGCTTAATTCTTGCTAATAAATGATCAAGCTTATTAATTAATAAGCTTAGCTTATTCTTTGTTTAAATATAAGCTCGAACTCATTACTCAACATGAGCTTGACTTATTTCTTCCTTAACATAAGTTCTTGCTTATTAAACATAAACTTGAGTTTATCACTTAACATAAACTCGAGCTCATTACTTAACATGAGATCCGCTTATTATTGCTTAACATAAGTTTGGACTCATTCCTTACTTAACACAAGCTCTTGCTATTTTCCCATAACATAACCATCGCATCACATCGCATCACATCCTACCAAAACCACGACATCTCATTATTGCACGTCCATCTCTTCTCGAATTCGATATGGGATACATGGGGGCTTATGATGAGTACATGACCCCGAACAATACGTTAGTATGTATGAACAAAACCTCAGTGCTCGGGTCCTCATGTTCGGGCTTGTTCGTCCAACATAGGTTCATGGTGTCACTCCTCAAATAATACTTACACTTGACATGACATATGTCTAGAGGTCGAAACTCAACCTCTAACGCATGGGGGCTAATGATCGGTATATTTTTTGGTCATTCCATTATCAGAATATTACTTTTTACATTTATGTTTGAAGTTCATGCTTTGGGCTGACATCTTCTATGGTTTAAGGTCACACTTTGGGCCGATCTCATTTATAAAGATCACCATAAATCCCGAGCTATGTAAAAAGCATGATTTTAATAAATGATTGATATCAAGGTCGTGAATATAGTCAACTTATTCCTTCTGGGAAAGCCCGACCTTGTTGACCGACCTGTCTCTTGATAATCATAGGATAAGTCTGGCATATGGGTCAATCTATTCATAAAGCGTCATGATCTTGTAATGGGCTGGACCTAACCCTAAAACACGTTAATGGGCTATGTCTTGGGCCTTATATCCTAGAAAATCAAGCTAATGATGTAATTAAACTCTCTTTACCTAAAAGAGAATCCAATTCACTTAAGGAGTATTCCAATATAAGGTAACTTCTTTTAATTAAGAATTCCTTTCCTACTAAGATGAGGAGACTTATTCTAGATCTTATAAATGGGTCCTTCGTTCATAATTAAGGACACAGATACAAAAATTCATATTTTCATAATCTCTTGAATATTTTCTCTATTATCTTCTCCTCCTTCAGAATACTAATTCTTAAACCGGAGGGGTGACGGGGTACCACTCGTTGCTTTTTTTGCAGGTTCTTTGGAAGCTTGAATCATCTTCTCCTACAAAATACCAGCTTTCGATATTGCCACGTCAAGGTCAAAAAAATTACCGAAACACTCACCATCAATAATTACACAACACACCTTATTGCATACAAAACACCTATTGTGAAAGATATATTCTCTATACTTCTCCATATCATCTATCATAGTCTTTGTACTAGGGCAGAAAAATTATCGAAACACTCACCATCAATAATTACACAACACACCTTATTGCATACAAAACACCTATTGTGAAAGATATATTCTCTATACTTCTCCATATCATCTATCTTAGTCTGTGTACTAGGGCACGCCTAAAAACAAGAAATTCACATACTACAGCATATAATCTGCCCTCAACAATATCAGCCTAAATCAGGCATCTTCTCATAATCAATCGTATTTCTAGACATGATACAACTTGTTTTTATACTAGTCAAAAGTCAATAATTTATGTAGTCAAAGTCAATTATTCAAATGGTCAAATCAACCGAGGACTTAAGTGGAATAAATCTTTAATGGGGTTAATTTGTAATTACTAGTATTTAAAGGGCCAGAATGATGACTAAAATTTGGGGATTAAGTTTTTGATATTTGATAGTTAAGGACTTGATGCCATATTATATGAAGATTGGGGGCTTAATGTGTAAATATGTAGTTGTTATCCATTTAGTGCTCTACTTTATTAGATGAATTCACATTTCTCATTTGGGGTGAGCAAAAAACCGAATAAAAGGATGGAAAGAAACAAGAGGAAAAAAGGAAAGAAAAAAGGGGGAAAAATGAGAAGAGCGAGGAAGAAGTAAAAGGTAAAGTAAAAGGTAAAAGAGAAATTAGTTTTCAAGAATCTATTTAATGGTTATACATATATGTGTAGTTAATGATTTTGAGCTAATGAGATTTGGAAAAAAATTTCAAATAATCTAAAAGATCTAAGAGTAGCAGTGAGTTGTTAGTGGAATAGGTTCCTAGCCTGTATGTATATTATAGGAAGTGGAACCCATAGTGATTATTACATATGTGCAAATATAATTTATAAGGCATGAAATTGTGGATTAGTTTTAGAAGACTTATAGGTGTTGTAAAACTATCTAAAAACTAAAGAGAGAATATAAGATAGATAGGAGAGAAATTCTTCTCATTTTGATGTAATTGAATGAATGAGATTAAGCCCCTATTTATAGGGGTGGACAATGGCACAATCGTAATATTGTAAAGTTTACAGGGATTTAATGGTTATTCACATTATATATAAAATGTATATTTTATAACACTCCCCATTGAATGACCCATTACGCAATTGTCTATCTCGTTAAAACCTTGCTAAGAAAACCCAGTGGGATAAAACTTAAGCGAAGGAAAAAGAGTACAGCTGCTCCCCATGATGTTGGTCATCATGAATCATTGAGTCTACTGTTCGAAATGACATCAAATGATAAGTCGAACAAATCATGTGCTGAAGTGGAATTCTGAAGTGCTATCCCGTTAAAACCTTGTCAGTAAAACTCAGTGGGATGAAACCTGAACTATGGAAAAAGAGTACAACATGATTCTCCCCCTGAAGTGTGCAATCTAGTATTCATGAACCTTTTGAACATTGGTATCATCTTTCATCCGGAATATGTATATATATGAAAGTCTCTTTGTGTGTAGCCGCTGATATTACATTCTTCATAAGGTGGCTATGACTTTCTCCATTTGTTGATACCATTCCAGCATAAAATATGTTGTTGAATTATAGCTCATAAATAGCTTTGATAATGTCTCAAAAACCTTGCTAGGAAAACCTTGTGGGATAAAATCTTAGCGAAGGAAAAAATAATACATTATTCTCAATAATACGCCCATAACTGTTGCCTCAATAAAAACCTTGTTAGGAAAAAAGAGTGCAACGCGTATTTATTCCTTTCATGGAATATCACAAGTATATTGATGCAATCCCGAAACTTTTCATCAAACATATCGTTTATGATGAGCTTTTTATAAATCGTTCATAGCTCATTCATGATGTCATAACGTGCTATATCAAGTAATGTTTTACTAATTTACCGATTGCATCTTTCACTTCTGTGAATAATTAAATCTAGAATTCACTTCTGGTGAATAATTAAACATATTCATTTCCCTATTCACTTCTGGTGAATAATAAAATATTCATTTTCAAATTTACTTATAGTGAATAATCAATTTCCTAGATATCAAAAATAGTACACTCAAATTTCAATTTCATCATATTATATCATGGAGTCATTTGTATCATTCTATTGTGATACTACTCTGTGTATATTGAATCTTTTAGTGATTATACATGTATGTTCTTGCATCTCATAAACCACAATTTCTGATTTGTATAAGTGTAATCAATTATTGAAATAGATATCAATTTCGACATATAATCTATAATCATTTTACTTGAAATCTCAACATGCCGCAATCAACTAGTACATTAAAGAATACTCCCAAAGTACCGAGATGAGATTCATACATTTTGATCGCACTCATTGGTATATCAAAGAGCTCAAGTTGGTGATTTAGGTTATAGTCTCATTCACCATATATAATGCCAGTTCTTTAAAAAAAAAAAATTGTATGCAACGAGTCGTCTTATACGACTATGTAATATTTTTCATTTGTACAAATAACTGCTGGCTTTACACATTTAAGTGTTTGGACTTCAGGTCCTATAACAATAATCCCTAGTCTGGGATTTTTACATTTGGCTAAAATTTTATGAATTTCGTCAACCTCATTTTCACAAGAGAGTTGTGTTATGTATGTAGTCGACTTATTTCTTGATTCCTTTTAATATCAATATAGATATAATATATACCCATCATAAGTATTGATGCGAACCCTCTTGTTATATTGACCAAGAATTCCCACGACTATTTGAAATCTCCCCAATAAGCTAATATGGTAAAATAAAGGATATAACACCTTAAGCCAAGTTTAAATGTAACCCAAAATTCATTGATTAAAGAAACAAGATCAATGGGTATCAACTAAACAAATTTCAAGGTGGCGGAAAATAAACAACAACACAAGAATAAAATATACTCAAGCAAAGTTGATTAATTCCTGATAAGTGTTATATTAACGTTTATTTTATGCACTTATATATTTGAATTAGCAATAATGTGATTCTATCTAAGTATTATTAATGCATCTTATATTTTATGTGGTATAGGATCATAAAGGAAGAGAAAAGAAGGAAAAATGACCAAAATGCACGTAAAATTGAAGATTGGGGACCTTGGGTACAATATATTTACGGCCGCAATGCAAGAAGGTTACGGCCGTAAAACATATAATCACGGCCGTAAGCATTTTCATAACATGGCGCAAAAATAAGCAGAAAAGAGTTTACGGCCGTAAAACATATCCTTACGGCCGTAACCTTCAAAGGGTGAAAAACTGCAGAAACACAGTTACGACCGTAAAGGAGAAGTCACGGCCGTAACTTCAAATTTTGAGAAATATGCAGAAACTCAGTTACGGCCGTAAAATAAATTTCACGGCCGTAACTCTCCAGTCAACAATTTCCATATTTTAATTCTTTCCATAATTTTGGGATTTCTTGAGCTCAAAGCTAGGGCACGAAATTAAGACTATAAAAAGGGACTCTCATGACAGAAAAAAGTGTGAAATAATTATTGAAGGAGGAGCGGCTTGCTTGAAGAATTGAAAGAGGAATTAATCAATTCGAGAAGGTGAATCAAGAAAGAAAAATTCAGAATTCCTCATGGCTTTAAGCAGCTAAGTTCCATACCTAGTTCGAAGGGGAAGTTGTATTTCATATCGATTTGTTTATTGCTTTTCCAAACTAGTAACGTAGTTCTAAATTCTTTACTTTGATTTGTTGGATTCTTATGCGGTTTTAATTCAATCAATGCAATTCCTTATTTGATTAAGGCCTTATCATTTAATTTGTTGTATTGAGATTTGCTATTTTGAATGATTGGATCCGTAATCGTCTTGTTGTTCAAATCATAGTAGCAAGTGGAAATTTAATATTTTCATAGAGAGTTCCAACTTAGCTTAATTGTCACGAGCTTGTGTGATTGATAATCTAATTCACCCTAATTCTTCTCAACCATTATATAGTTGTTGTCTTAAATTTAAAGAGCTTGTTTTAGGTTATTCAATGGCTAATGTTTGATTAGAGAGCTTATTCTAATTAAATGCAACTAAGGGAGAATAGGAATAGTTAGAGCTTATTAACTATTTACGGGTGATAAATCAAAGAAGAAATTGAACTCGCGTTACTTGGAAAGTGATAACATTGTGATAGAATACAACTGAACCTGAGAACTAGGACTCATCAACATTTGATATTTATTCTCATCATTTTAATTGCTTTATTTTATTAGTTAAATCATTTACAAACAACTCAAAACAAAACCCCCATTTACGATTCTAATTGACATGACACTAAGTTAGTTCCCGTTCCTTGTGGGATCGACCCTTGCTTCCATTGCTACATTCTTAGTAATAGTGAACAAGGAATTTATTTATTATTTTGGTGTATCACGACACGCATCAAATTTTTGGTGCCGTTGTCGAGAAACGGTTAACCAATTTTGTATTTAATCAATTAGAAATTTATTTTTTCTGCATTTTTTTTTATCTTCACTTTATTTCTATAATTTTTCAAAAAAAAAAAAAAAAAAAAAAAAAATCTTGGTTGTCTACTTCTTTGCTTATTTGCAAAAAAAACTCGATAAACAAATTTTGAATTTTTTGATTTTGACCCAGAAATCGAGAAAACTTTTCGACAGCAAAGAAGAGCAGCACAACCAATGGCAATAGATAACAATAATCTGACTCTCAAGCAACTAGCTACCCCGGATGTTGCTCAACAATCACTATGCATCACTTTTCCAGCAGTCGAAGAAGGCAGAACTTTTGAGCTAAAATCCGGACTGATCCATCTTCTGCCAACTTTCAAAGGACATCCCGGTGAGGACCCATACAGACATCTGAAGGAGTTCCATGTCATTTGTGATAGCATGAGACCCACGGGTATTACTGAGGAACAAATCAAGATGAGGGCATTTCCATTCTCGCTGAAAGATGTTGCTACTGACTGGTTATACTGTCTACCATCTGGTTCAGTCACCACCTGAAACGACATGAAGAGGCTATTCCTAGAAAAGTACTTTCCTGCATCGAGAGCTGGAACGATCAGAAAGGAAATATGTGGGGTGCGCCAAAACAATGGTGAATCATTATATGAGTATTGGGAGCGCTTCAAAAAGCTCATCTCGAGCTGCCCCCATCATCAGATCAGTGAGCAACTCTTGGTGCAACATTTTTATGAAGGTCTGGCACCGATGGATAGAAGCATGATAGATGCCGCAAACGGAGGTGCATTGATGGACAAGACACCGGAACAAGCACGAGCTTTAATCTCCAATATGGCTGAGAACACTCAGCAGTTCAACTCCAACAGGGATATGCAAGTTCGACGCGTGAATGAGGTAAGTAGTTCCAATATTGAAAGTCAATTGTTTGAACTAACAAATCTCGTTAAACAACTTGCTGTAGGGAAGGCACAACAGGTCAAAGCTTGTGGGATATGTGCAAACTTCGGACATCCAACAGACTTGTGTCCGGTGTTGCAAGAGGGAAATTGTGAACAAGCGAATGCTGCAGGGGATTTTCCGTTCCAAAGATAGCAGTACAATCCATACTCTAATACCTACAATCCAGGATGGAGGGATCACCCCAACCTAAGCTACGGAATTAACAAGCCCCCAGGTTTCATTTCAAACAAACATCAAGGGCAATTTCAGCAATAAGGAACTTTCCAACCACAGGGACAATATCAACAAAAACCTCAAAATTCAGGTACGTCTCTTGAAAATATGGTTAAGATGTTGGCAACTAACACGATGCAATTCCAACAGGATACCAAGTCAAGCATTCAAAACGTGGAAAATCAAATGAGCCAAATGGCCACTGCCATAAATAGATTGGAGGCACAATCTGGAGGGAAGCTACCATCACAACCCGAGGTGAATCCCAAAAACGTGAGCGCCGTAATTCTCCGGAGTGGAAAGGAAATTGAGGGTCCGCAATTGGAACCGGCTGCACCTGAAATGGAGGAAGATGAAAAGGAAGGAGTCGGGAAGAGAAACGACACTTCGCAAAGCCCTCAGGTAAAAACTGACTCCCATTTAAATGTTAAACTAACACCTCCACCTTTTCCTAGCAGGTTAGCAAAGACGAACAAAGAGAGCAAGGAAAAGGAGATGTTGGAAATGTTCAGGAAGGTTGAAATCAATATACCGCTATTGGAGGCCATCAAGCAAGTACCCCGGTATGCAAAATTTTTAAAGGATTTATGCACTAGCAAACGAAAACTGATGGGGAATGAAAAGGTAAGAATGGGAGAGAATGTGTCGGCGCTCTTTCAGAGGAAACTACCTCCCAAGTGCAAAGACCCAGGTATGTTTACCATACCTTGTCAAATAGGTAATAAGAAAATAGATCATGTATTGATAGACCTAGGAGCATCCATAAATGTAATGCCTAGATCCACTTACACTGCACTAAAACTTACCAAAATGACTGAAACTGGTGTTATCATTCAGCTAGCGACCGTTCCAATGCCTATCCGGATGGGGTAGTTGAGGATGTGCTAGTGCAAGTAGGTGGGTTGGTGTTTCCAGCGGACTTTTATGTGTTAAATATGAATGATGATCATTCACCCAGCTCCACTCCTATTTTGCTAGGCAGACCATTTTTGAAAACATCTAAGACTAAGATAGATGTTAGCAGTGGCACACTTTCCATGTAATTTTGATAATGAAATTGTTCAATTCAATATTTATGATTCTGTGAAATTTTTTGATGATGATCCTGTTTATTCTGTTAATGTGATGACTCTTTAGTACAGGAAGTTCTCGATATTGGTGGAAAGGACTGTCCAAAGTTACCGAAATCTGGTAAAATCTCATCCATCTCATTACCAGTCTCTGATGAAAAATCTCTACCCCCTATTTTGCAAGACGTAATGAAGAGCATGAAGAAGAAATTGAGCTTTGGGAATCCGCCTAATCCCGGTTGAAGGAGAAAGGAATAGGTCGAGCCAACGACAATAAACAAAGGCGCTGATCGGGAGGCAACTCGAGAGGGGAGTTTCTTTACTCTCTCAAATTGTTTTTTTATTTTCATTTTTGTCATTTTACTTATTAGTTAATTTCATTCACAAAAAAAAAAAATATCAGTGGCCTTGTTACGGCCGTTAGGTACTCAAGTACGGCCGTAACGTAATTTCCAGTAAAATTATTCAGAGGCTAGCTTACGGCCATGAGACTTGACTTTACGGCCGTAGTGGATGCTTGCAATTTTTTTCAGATTCGAACTTACGGCCATCAGTGAGATATTCACGGCCGTAAATCCAGAAATTTCAAATTTCAAAATTTCTTTTCCCCCTTTTATTGTTTTGCTTTTCAATGAGGACATTGTTTTGTCTAAGTGTGGGGGGGAATCGATTGTAAGCTTAATATCTTTATCTTCTTTCTGTAGTCGAAACGTTAAAATTCAGTTTGAGTCAGCATCATTTTTAGCTTTGTTCTCTACTTGTGTCACATATCTATGCACTTAGGTACTTTGATAGGAAGCAGCCCACTTTTGGTGCAATTTTTTTGAAAAAAAATCATTGCATAATTGGATATAAATTGAGCACATAGAGATCATCTCGTCCAAAACTTCACAAATAGGTTGAAAATGAAAAGTGAAATTGTCAAATATCTACAACCTAGTCAATCCAACTCACAATAGACAGATTATTCCTTCATATATAACCCTGAACGTCCCAATTATTATACTTTTGTGAGTAGTGATGGTTTGAATACTTTTAACCACTATCCTCGACCAATGGATTTAGAGTCGGAATGAAGATCAAGCAATGACCTATAACTCATAATTGGATGGGAGAAATACATATAAACCATAATTTGTGAGCTTTTGAACCTAAGAGCTGTTTTTAATACTTATGAGCTCGTAATTCTTTGATGTGTGTCCTGCATGGTTGGGTTAGGCTTGGATGTGCTTTCCTGTGCAAACTGTGTAACTTCTTAACTTAAGTGCAAATTATAGCAAAGGCAATAGGTTAAGCCAAATTTGACTTGCTAAAAGAGCCTACCTTGCTACATGGACCAATAGAAGCCCTTTGAACCTTAGCCTTTCTTTGTTTTTTTTTATGCCACGCTACAAGCCACGAATACCCTTTCTTTCGCATTATCTTTGTTTTGAACCCATAGAGAAGGGATTCGCAAGCTTTTGTTGATTGAGGATTGTGCTATGGTCTAAGTCTAAGAAGTTGAAATAGTTATCTTGTGTTGGGTGATGGTTGTGTAATGGACGGAATTCAGGGAATTGTAATTCTATCTTGTGTCACTTGGTGACTGTGAAATGATTGGAATAATAGAGAAAACGTTGCAGTATGTATTCAAAAAAAAAATTGCATAAAAAAAAGGGGGAGAAAAGAAAAGAAGAGATTCAAGTGTGAATAAAGTTGGGTAGCGGGAAACAATAAAGATCAAATTAAAGGAGAAGGAAGTAATGTTATTTTGAATTGACTTAGCTTGCAAAGTTCCTTCTCGACTCAGCCTAAATATATCCTTTTTCCCTACCTGACCTGAAGCCCCGTTACAACCAAATAAAGACCTTCGCTTTGCACTTGAGTTATTGTTGGCTCCGGTTATGACATCTAGGCAATCTGTGGTACTGACTTATCCATGCAGAGAGCTAAGCGAAAATTCAACCCCTTATACACTTTGTGCGACTAGAGAAATATCTTGTGAGGGTGTTAAAACCCATTACATATTCTTATGAGTGGTTTGAATTGCTTGGTCTAGGGTTGGATCTATGAATGTGGTCGGGGGTACTGTGTTGACTGAATTCACGTCATGAATAACTCGGTTTACGCAACTGATTTCCACTGGAGTTGGGCGAAATTACTCTCCTCGTAGTCACTCATAAATGGTTGGGATGTGAGTAAACACGAGAGGTGCAAGGAAATAAACCATATCGAGCCATGATTGGGATGGGAAATAAAGGGCGTTGCATCTCTAGCACACACGAACACAATCCGATCATGCAATGGAACATTTTTGTTAAAGAAAAGTGGGTTGCAACCTCAAGTCTCTAAATTGTAATCTGTTGTTTGAATCATATTCTTTTCTCTGTCTATCTTTGTTCGAGGACGAACAATGGTTCAAGTGTGGGGGGATTTGATAAGTGTTATATTAACGTTTATTTTATGCACTTATATCTTTGAATTAGAAATAATGTGATTCTATCTAAGTATTATTAATGCATCTTATATTTTATTTGGTATAGGATCATAAAGGAAGAGAAAAGAAGGAAAAAGGACCAAAATGCACGTAAAATTGAAGATTGGGGACCTTGGGTGCAATATATTTACGGCCACAATGCAAGAAGGTTACGGCCGTAAAACATATAAACACGGCCGTAAGCATTTTCATAACATGGCGCAAAAATAAGGAGAAAACATATCCTTACGGCCGTAACCTTCAAAGGGTGAAAAACTGCAGAAACACAGTTACGGCCGTAAAGGAGAAGTCACGGCCGTAACTTCAAATTTTGAGAAATATGCAGAAACTCAATTACGGCCGTAAAATAAATGTCACGGTCATAACTCTCCAGTCAACAATTTTCATATTTTAATTATTTCCATAATTTTGGGATTTCTTGAGCCCAAAGTTAGGGCACAAAATTAAGGCTATAAAAAGGGACTCTCATGACAGAAAAAAGTGTGAAATAATTATTGAAGGAGGAGCGGCTTACTTGAAGAATTGAAAGAGGAATTAATCAATTCGAGAAGGTGAATCAAGAAAGAAAAATCCAGAATTCCTCATGGCTTTAAGCGTCTAAGTTCCATACCTAGTTCGAAGGGGAAGTTGTATTTCATATCGATTTGTTTATTGCTTTTCCAAACTAGTAACGTAGTTCTAAATTCTTTACTTTGATTTGTTGGATTCTTATGTGGTTTTAATTCAATCAATGCAATTCCTTATTTGATTAAGGCCTTATCATTTAATTTGTTGTATTGAGATTTGCTATTTTGAATGATTGGATCCGTAATCGTCTTGTTGTTCAAATCATAGTAGCAAGTGGAAATTTAATATTTTCATAGAGAGTTCCAACTTAGCTTAATTGTCACGAGCTTGTGTGATTGATAATCTAATTCACCCTAATTCTTCTCAACCATTATATAGTTGTTGTCTTAAATCTAAAGAACTTGTTTTAGGTTATTCAATGGCTAATG
The DNA here is from genome assembly GCA_963555705.1 of Ligustrum vulgare. Classification (NCBI taxonomy): domain Eukaryota; kingdom Viridiplantae; phylum Streptophyta; class Magnoliopsida; order Lamiales; family Oleaceae; genus Ligustrum; species Ligustrum vulgare. The sequence continues at coordinate 13,863,059 of OY743175.1, forward strand.
TTTGATTAGAGAGCTTATTCTAATTAAATGCAACTAAGGGAGAATAGGAATAGTTAGAGCTTATTAACTATTTACGGGTGATAAATCAAAGAAGAAATTGAACTCGCGTTACTTGGAAAGTGATAACATTGTGATAGAATACAACTGAACCTGAGAACTAGGACTCATCAACATTTGATATTTATTCCCATCATTTTAATTGCTTTATTTTATTAGTTAAATCATTTACAAACAACTCAAAACAAAACCCCCATTTACGATTCTAATTGACATGACACTAAGTTAGTTCCCGTTTCTTGTGGGATCGACCCTTGCTTCCATTGCTACATTCTTAGTAATAGTGAACAAGGAATTTATTTATTATTTTGATGTATCACGACACGCATCAATTCCCAAAAAGATAAAAAGATAAAAGAGATGGGATTTACCTCACCCACAAGAGGAACTCTCTCAAGAGCTTTTTCACAATGAACATCATAGTTAATGTTAGGGTTTTAAATGAAATGTGTATTTATTGTACAAATTGAAAGAAAATAAGAAGTTTAGGAAATTGTACAAAAAACCCTGTTTTTTTTTTTTTAAAATTCATCGTGTTTCGGTCGACTGGTGCAGTTGACCGAACCACTTTCAGTCGACCACATGGTCAACCGAATTGACAGTTTCGTTCGTACGGGGCTCATCCGAAAGTGACTGAGACTGGGCTTGAAAATCCTGCAGACTTTCGGTCGACCGCGTGGAATTCAGTCGACCAAACTTGGCTGAAATTCCAATCTTCATGTTTTTGGCTTCTAATTTGATTCTTGGCTTGTTTCTTGACTTTAATCACTTGTTTAAGCCTCAAATCTTGAACCTCTTTGACATTAGATCTCATCATGGGTCCTATCGGCACGTGCATCGGGTTTGACTTTTCCAGATCTCATCATCCCCTTCCTCTTGAAAAGGATTCGACCTCGAATCTTGCTTGATTGCACTAACATGAGATTCTTTGACCTTTGATCTTACAACATTGTTGGCCACATATTCATGCGATGAAGTTGGACCTTCTCGATTCTCATCATCCCCTCCATCTCGAGAGAGATTCGACCACGAATCAATACCTACAGTAAAAAGAGAAAAATCAGACACAATAAATGTAATTGAAATTTCATACTCACTGGATAAAATCAATCTGTAGGCATTGCCAATAGCTTGAATTGAGCCGACACCACGAAGTTGCAATTTGGATTTTATTTGATCGGGGGGTTGCTCCTTCCACGAATGGGAACACCTTCGGCCACCCGGATAAAATGGAATATGCTTCCCACCATGGTTGGCATTGGAAGTACATTGCATACCAATTCCCACAAATGGAAGCTCGAGCCTCCTACAAAGGGGCTTAACCAAAGGTGCATTCTCGTGCCTACCTAAACGAACTCTTTCTTCAATAAACATATGCATAAAGTTCAACAGAGTTAATAGGATAAAGTCACAAGCAACCTTAAGTGGAGAAAACTTGCTAATAGGATGAACACTTTCATTGCAAGCAAATTTAACAACCACAAAATTAACATCATCTTCATTTTTAAACCTAGGTAAGACTACTACAAAGTTCATAGCAACATCAATCCATGGCTTACTAGAGATGGGCAAAAGTGTGCATAAAACTTGAGGTAAAAACTTAGATTTAGTCATTTTGAAAGTTCGGATTTTACCACAAGTGTAAACATGTTTATCACCAACTCTCCAATGAGGCCAATAAAAACGATCACAAAATATTTCCACGGCCCCCTTGATTCCAAATCTCCCAATCAAACAACCAACATGTACCTCTCTCATTAGAAACTCGCGCATGGCACATTTAAAAACAAACAATCCAATTTTCCAAAATAAATAATTTTCACGCTTATAGAATTTAGCAAAATCTGGCTTTCCACTTGATTCATAGAGGTTAAACAATTTTGGGTTTTTAGCATTCACTCTCTTGACATATTCAAGAAAAAATGAGTGGGTTAAGGAGGTTAGAAGAAAAATAATTTCCAAGCCAAAATGTTTGATTAGATCTCCCTTATAGACTTCCCAAACTAGCATTTCCCCTATAGGACAAGTAGGCACATTGAGTTTGTTTTCACAAAATAGGAAGTCACGCTTGTTTTTCACAAGATAGGAAGCCATCATGCCAATGAAATTTATCAAGTACAACATTTTCACAAGCCAAAAATATATTTTCCAAGTCTACATCAATGTCATACAATCCTCTAATGTATTCAAAACACAATAACCTAGCATTAAAAGAAGTGTTAGAAGCGTACCTCCTAGATATTGCATCGGTTACCACATTTTTAGTACCTCGATTGTACTTGTTGTTGTAGGAAATTTTTTCCATGAATTTTTTCCACACGGCATGCTTTTGGAGTTCCTTGTCGCTTTGATAAGTAGGTCTCACAATTTCCTGCAACAAAGAAATAACCAAACTAGGGAGGGCATTGTTAGAATATTCAAGAGCAAAGAACATTTTGGAGTGATCTCTTCTCTTAATTTCTTTGGTGGCTCTCTTCACACCCTCTCCTTTTTCTGAGGTAAAACCTCAACCCTCGGCTTTTCTCTCGCCTCTCCTTTTTCTGGATTCGTGGCTCCAACTCTCATTTTCTCACCTTTTTCTGGGGTCGTGACCCCAATTCTCATGTCTTTTTCATTTTTCCTCCCCTTTGTTTCTTCATCTAATTTCTCAATTACATTTTCTTTTGATTTCCTATTCTCCCTTTCTTTTTTTTCTTCCTCGAATTCCTTCTTGAGCTTCATTTGGTCCTTGCATATTTCTTCCGGGCTCAAAGATAGGATCACAATCATTTTCCCATTCATTTTGAAGCTATACAAGTTCCTCCTCCTATCATGATTCACGTTTTGTTCACATTGCCAAGGCCTCCCCAAAATTATGTGAGTAGTATGTATGAGAACTACATCACATAGCACTTGGTCCCCATAGGTTCCAATGTTGAAGGTAAGTAGAACTTGTTCTCTCACTCTCACCTCCCCATAGTCACCCAACTTTTGCATTACATAGGGATTATGTTGCTTCATGACCGGTAGCCCCAACTTTACAACTCTACAAGCACTCACCAAGTTAGTGCAACTTTCCCCATCTATAACGAGACTACATAGCTTATCACTCACTAGGAACCTAGTGTAGAAATTATATTCTCCATGTGTTTCCCTCTCATTATCATGGGCCAAAGATATTGGTGGACTAGCAATTCTCTCCAACTCTCCCTTCTCATTATCACCCCTCCTATGGAATGATGGAAACTTCATTTTTGTTCTATCAATATTATCATCAATTCCATCTCCACTCTTATCTACCCATTCTCCTCTTTTCCTATTCATGCTCCCATTTTGTTCACTATCCCTTTCATTATCCCAAACATCCCTTCTAATTTTCCTATTCAAACTCCCATTTTGTTTTCTAATTCCATCCCTATACACAATGTCCCCAAAATTATCCCTCAACCTTCTCCTACCTAGTAGTTGATGTACTCTCCCCTCTTATTCCCAAATTTTCCAACCCACCCCAATCTTCTCCATTTGTATTGCCATGGTGGTTGAAAGATTTTGAAACAAGTACTTCAAATCTTGAGTTTGAGCATTGGAAATTTGCTCATTTTGAGTATTGAAATTTGACATGTGTGCAAGTGTGGTAGTGTCCTCACAAGGAATATTTTCTCTCGTGTTTCACTCAAATTTGACTTTTACCCTCTAATGAGCTCACCATTTTTGCCTTTTTCCACTCAAAGCTCCCTTTCTCAAGTTCTCCAAGGAAGGTAATCAACTAAACCAATAAGTATAATTCTTGCGAAGTCAAGAATCACAAACAAAGAAGAAGGAATTTAGAACGAGTAGACAAAATAACAAGTAGAATTTGTATGCTTGCTATACTCAAAGGAACAATTGATATGTAGGGTAAGATGTTAGGAATACAAATTTAGCAATGAGATTGACAAACCAAAAATATTTGACAAGGCATAGATGTAGAGCAAATAATCACAAGAGTGTAAATTTTCAATGAGGCAATTTATCGAATACTTTGTACTCAATCTTTGAATGGCCTTGAATGTGGATATTGTCGATATATGTATACCCCCAACAACTTAAATGTGGCAAGGAATGAATGATCAATATTACCCAATGTAAGGAGCAAGTGATTATGGGTTAAAATTTCAAGAATACAATTTCAATAATGGGAATGACAACTACAAATATTTAGCAAGACATAGGTATTGAACAACAAGGCATTAATAGAGTAAATCCCATTGAGGCATTCTACCAAATACTTTGTATGCTTACTTTTGATAGTGTAGAACTTTCAAGTGTATGGATAATGGAATTCCCCAACAAACTCACAATCAATATACCCAATATGTGGAATTCAACAAATAATCAAGAACAATAAATTTTTTTCCCAATTTTTTGAATTTTCATTTTTTTTTTTGTAAATGAAGAACAACAACAATAATGTAAATGATAGATTTACCAAATTAGAGTTAAGCTCTGATACCAAATGATGCGAACCCCTTGATATATTGACCAAGAATTCCCACAACTATTTGAAATCTTCCCAAGAAAGCTAATATGGTAAAATAAAGGATAGAACACCTTAACTCAAGTTTAAATCTAACCCAAAATTCTTTGAATAAAGAACCAAGCCCAATGGGTATCAACTAAACAAATTTCAAGGTGGCGAAAAATAAACAACAACACAAGAATAAAATATACTCAAGCAAAGTTGATTAATTTTCAAAGAGATAACAAAATAAAAGAGATGGGATTTACATCACCCACAAGAGGAACTCTCTCAAGAGATTTTTCACAATGAACATCATAGTTAATGTTTGGGTTTTAAATGAAATGTGTATTTATTATACAAATTGAAAGAAAATAAGAAGTTTTGGAAATTGCACAAAAAACCCCTTTTTTTGAATTCAACGTGTTTCGATCGACCAGTGCGGTCGACTAAACCAATTTCGGTCTAACACATGGTCCACCGAACTAATAGTTTTGGTCATTCGGGACTCAACCGAAAGTGACTGAGGCTGGGCTTGGAAATCCTGCAGACTTTCGGTCGACCGCAAGGAAATTCGGTTGATCGAACTTGGCTGAAATTTCAATCTTCATGTTTTGGCTCCTAATTTGATTCTTGGCTTATTTCTTGACTTTAATCACTTGTTTAAGCCTCAAATATTGAACCTCTTTAGCATCGAATCTCGTCATGGGTCCCACATGCACGTGCGTCAATGTTTGACTTTTCCAGATCTCATCAAGTATTTAGCCTCAAGGACCATCTCAATTATTTGAGAGATATCTGTTTTTGGAATCAATTGCATTACGCTTCAAACGTGGTCATGCTTCATGTGTGTCATACATTATCAATCACTTAATCTCCCCCTAATGTTGAGAGATTTTGTATTATATTGGGGCTAAATATGCCACAACACGTGTCATTCATAATTAGGGATATAATCTCAATCATATATCTAAGTGCGTTTTGTTGGAGTGTATACATATCGCATTTCTTAGAAATCATAAAGCTTCTCAAGCTAAACAAGTTATTCTCATACCAAATAATTTGAGGCTTTTGATGATCTAACCATTCATTATAGAACTTCTGGTTCATTATGGTTTTATTTCACTTGTACGTATGAACTTCTGGTTCAATACAATATTTATTTCACTTGTACGTATGAACTTCTGGTTCAATACAATATTTATTTCACTCCTACGTATGAACTTCTGGTTCAATACAATGTTTATTTCACTTGTACGAGTTTCTGTATGTTACAAATCAATATACCTTGATTTATTACATCGAAAAAGGCTTGGGACGATATCCAAGAAATTATTTCATATCCCATTCTTGTCCCCAAATCTTCCATCATATTGAAAAAGACAAGGAACGTTATCCCAAGAAAATAATTCTTGTCCCGAACTTTTCAATATTTTGTTTCCATTTTCTTGGTGGAATCAATGTCACACAAAGCCACTGCTCTTTACGCGTTAAATAATACATTTAAATAGATCGTTTGGAAGAAGATTAGATCCATTAAAATGGATGTTATATTATCAAATATTCGCAAATACTATTCTATTATTCAGATAAATGTTTTGAAAAAGATTTATCCAGTTTGACTTGAAAGATTGAGGCTGCTGATGGATCAAGGTATCCCAGAAGATGTTCATTGGTTGATTGAAGCAAAAGTTAGATTATCAGGTGAATTACCAGATTCATTTTCTAAGCACATGCCTGACTTAGGTAAGAGTATTTTTGCAAAGAAGCGAAGAGAAAAAATATTGAAGGGTTATTACAAATATGCTCGATGGACATGTGATATCCGCTGTAAATCAATAGGATATTCATCCAGAAATCAAGATCATAGAATATATTTCATTAAGGGTGGACTGAGTAAGGAGTCATTGGATGATATTCGACTGACTCTTGAGACGCACCCTTGTAGGTATGTGCAGCTTGAGCTACTATCTTTATGGGCTCAATTCAATGATGAGAAAGATTAGTATAGTCTCAACAATATAATATTAAAATATCATGTTTTCCAATATGTTATAAACAATGACGTTTTGGCTATTCAACATTGATACAAGGTAAATCAGTATAGTGTGTGTTTGTGTGTGTGTATTTTAACAAAGTATTTTATATTTTCATTTTTCGCGTATTAATAGATTGTCACTGAGAGACCACCAAAAGAGTGTCCATTATGGAGCATTAAATATGCTGTCAGAGATATGATCAAAAGTGGTGTCATTTAGTCAAAAGTAAATAGCAACTTTTCAAAAGACGAGCAATAAATAGTGAATATTTTCTAGTTTAAAAAAACCAAATAATATTGCAGTTTAATGCATCCCAAAATAAAAATTTCTTGTAAGTTTTCCTTCCTTATACTCTTAAAAGATGGAAGGATCAAAACTTCGATAGATCAAAACTATCTGTGTTTTTTGTGGATCAAAAATCGAGAAAGGCTTTGAATATCTAGAAGCATCAGTGCTTTTAGTAAAGAAGTTGGGAGAGAGAGGTATTAATCTAGTGTATGGAGGAGGTAGCAGTGGATTGATGGGTTGTGTTTCTCATTCTGCTCAAACAGAGAAAGCGAGAGTGATAGATGTTATACCTATTCCTTTAGCTAATATCGCAGGCAAAACACGAGGGAATGAAGTACAAACGTTATCTATCCATGAACGCATAACTTGCATGTTAAATGGTTCTGATACCTTCATTGCCATGCCTGGAGGTTTTGGTACTTTAGAGAAAATCTTTAATATTACCTCATGGGCTCAGCTGGGTCTCCATAATAAGCCTATTTGGCTTTTAAATGTTAACAACTTCTTTGAAGGTTGACTAACATTTCTTGATTATGCTGTGGAATAGAGATTCATCTCTCCATTTTCTAGGAAGATCCTTATTTTTACTCCCACTATTAATGAACTGTAGGAAAAGTTACAATCATATATTCCAATACAAGATCCAGTAGGAGTTAAGACCAAGGAAGGGCTATCAAGCGAAAATGGAGTCCGGTTAATGTAAATTTAACCTTGTGAATCTCTAAAATATTGGGGGTGGTAGAGTACGGAGTATTCTTACTTTTGAGACACACCTCTAATATTGAGGATTTTATAAATATTTAAACTTAATCTTCTGAACCTCAAAAAAGATTACGGGTGGTAGAGTACGGAGTATTCTTACTCTTGAGACACACAAAAAGATTAGGGGTGGTAGAGTACAGAATATTCTTACTCTTGAGACACACCTCTACTTTTGAGGATTATAAATGTTTTCCCCTTTTCTGTTTTGCATTTATTTCTTTTCTTGATATGTTTCAGTATGACTCCTTTGTGCTAATTCAAGAGCAATAATAATATCATTTCAGTATGTTTAGATGATGATCTTTACTTCTTCTGGAGTAAATATGTACTTCTTCTAGGGTACATAAGTGCTTATGCAAGAACTTTCATCAAATCTGTTTATCTTAATCTTATAATATTTATCTCATAATACTGATGAGATTATTTTCTCATTAGCCATGTATGTGCTATCATGTGATATTATCTTATCATACATCAACATTTTTCTTGTTGGATAATATATTTTCATCTGTCCTTTCAATACAGATATTGGTAACTTCTGGTACCGTTTGATAAAATATTTTCATTAAAATCCAACAACCTTTTGGTAATAGTAACTCCTTGTACCATTTTATAAAATATTATTAAACTTTTGGTAATGGTAACTTCTTGTACCATTTGTTGAAATATCAAATAACAATAATATATCAAATTTATATGAGCAGAAATATTTAAAACCAGTAGAACCATCCATATAAGTGGTAACGTAATATTTATATTTAAAGCTGATAAAACCAACCATATAGGTGATTTCAACATAATGAAATAATTACATTTCATAAATGAGCAAGTCATATCTCCAAATCCAGTCGAGGTATTCATAATAGTCTAGCCCGTTACAATAATGAGTTATATTTAATCAATAACTCAATACAGGCATTGTAACAATTATATTACTTGTACCTTGTTTAGACCTTTTGATTTATCTTATTGATTACATAGTAGTGTTAAATGATTGAGAATATATATTCTATTAGTACTTATCATCAGATCAGTAATCATGATTGATTAAATACGTTAAATCACGATTAATATACTTTAACGTATTATCAAGGGCAAAATCGTCCATATTTTAATATATTGATCATATGAATAAATCAAAACCGTTAATAGGTTTGAAATTTAATTTAAAACAAACTTACTTTTGGCCCGAAGTCCAAAATCCCATCGGGAGTGGTCCAAAAATAATTTTTAAGAAGCCGCCATGTTCGACCATCAAAAAATGTCCAATGTCTCCAATTTTTTTCGTATTGTACAACATGGAGACCATGTTTCTTTCCTCTTATGGGACTTTTTGGATCATAAAGTGGTGTAAAGTTTACATCTTTCTTGGAGTTTTCAGTTCTACAATGTATGGGTTATTTTTCTAAAGCCAAAAGCATTTGATTTGGGAAAGGAAAACGTTGATTAATAATAATCAGGTTTCTGGAGAGCATACTCCTGTCATATTACTCAATTGGATAGAGATTCGGGCAGTTAACGTGCTGTAAAACTATGTAAAAAATAGAGAGTGAATATAGAGAGAGATAAGACAGAAATTCTTCTCATTTTGATGTAATTAAATGAATGAGATTAAGCTATTATTTATAGGGGTGGATAATGGTACAATCGTAATAATATAAAGTTTACAGGGATATAATGGTCATTCACATTATATATAAAATGTATATTTTATAACAATAGGAAGTTAATTTTGATAAATTTATTTATATAGAATTGAACCACTTTAAATATTACATCAAATAAATATTTAGGGGTAGAAGATGACATTTGAATGGGAAAAAGAAAACCAGGCTAAATACTCACCTGATTTGGAAACGGGTAAAAAAAAGAGAGAGACAAGTCCTAATTGAATAAGGTACACGAAGACTCAAAAGGTCAAAATCAAAGTATACATATGTGTGTGTGACTGAGATTATGTGATTTATTTGTTCAATTATGTGATTAGTATGAAATTATAAAAATATGATATTTATGAAATTGGAAAGATTGTAAAATGATTTTATGTTAAATAAAATGTGAGACGTTTATGTGATATTAAAATTGACCATAAAAGTATCCATGATTATTCTAGTTCACCGAGGGGCTTTGATCGTGTTTTATACTGCACTGAGGGATCTTGACCGGGTATAATAATATCTTGAGGTTGTATTGACCATGTATGATATAGTTTACTGGGGGGGTGGGTCTTTGTCGTGTTCTAAAACTAATTATTAGATGTCGTTGAGACCAGCCTAATAGGAAGTCTACGCATGTACAACTAGCCTGATAGTATTTTTCAATATTAAGAGAATGTCTCACATTTTCACTATGATTATATGGTATTACAACGTGAACAATTAAATGATGTGAACTCGGTTTTTAATAAATACGTATAAATAAGTAAGTATAATTATTTTTTAAATTCTTCACTCACCGAGTTATCAACTCATTAATTTTCATAATTTTCTAAATAGGTAACAATTGAATTTTGAAAGCCTGAAGAGCCTGTTAATTTGGAGACACAACACCATGACATATTTATGTTATTTTGTCATTTGAAATTGAACATTTAAACACCAGTTTGGGCCGAAATTCTTTTAACATAAATTGATTTTTTAATTATTTAGCATGTGATCTGTAGTAGATAGCAATCATCCTAGGTGGTGGATCCGGTATCTAGCTGGCATCCATCATCAGCCCACGTCCTGTCTCGAGTTCGTTAAGGTGATTTCGGGACTGGTCGTATCAATTGGTATCAGAGCATGTGCAAATTTAAAGTTGTCTAAATTTTATGTTTGAAAGAACAAACTGTCACAGATATGTTTGGACAGTGAATCGTTAAGATTTGTTTTAGCATAAGACCAGATGAATCTTGCTGCTGCAGATTTGTCTGGATTGTAAAACGTAAATCGGCAGTATAAACGATGCAGAACTATAAAGAGACAAGAACACGATATTTGAGCTTAACGTGGGAAAAATCCTAACAGGGAAAACCCACATGCCCGCACCCTGCGGACAAAAATCAATCACTATTTTAAGAATTTTTTTTTTTTTTTTTTTACACAGATCAATCTAATTTATAGGATAAATCTACGCCTAGACTTATCAAAACACCCAAGAAATAAAATCACTCACTGATCCTTCTGTAGCGTGTAATATGAGCTAGCGTCCCACCACTCTTCAATAGCTTTATTTGAAACTGCAACAATCTTCAGGAAATCCGAACTCCCTTTCGATCTTGATCCAAACCTTCCATTTGATCTTCTGGCTGAAAGAATTTTCTTCTTGTAGTGATTGAAAAACTCCTCCCTGAGAATTGAAGTCAAAATGTTGAAGAAGCCGTATTTAATTAGCACCACACGAAAATATTAGCTTCAAGACTTAAGAGAAAAACGTATATAGCACACGAGTTGCTTGACTTCCAAAACTCCTAATTGTGCAAGATCTCTATTACCTGTAATAAATCAAAGATAATTAGAGATAAGATAAGATAATCATAAATTCAAGAATCTTACCATAAATGAAGATAAGGTAAGATAATCATAAATTCAAGAATCTTACCATAAGTGATAGAATCAAACTTGGGCACCAAGAATAGGACCAAGATTTTCGGCCATCAAGATTTTCCTAATTGTGAATCCTTATCAAGAGTGATAAGTGATAGAATTCTAGGTCAAGGAAAATATTATCAAAATATTTCTTGATCCTTATCATAAAAGATAAGTAACAAACATTAACTCCAAATATTAAATCTTTATCACAAACATATAGGAGATAAAAACAATATTACGTCCAAAAAATAATTAAGTAATTTAATTAAACTTAATAAATTACTAAATATACGTATTTAGTAATTAAATTAAATTTACTTAAATTACAAACATATAGAAAAATAGATAATGTCAACTTAAATAAGTTAACAATCTCCCCCTTTGGCTTTTTCTATTTTTCAAAACCTAATCATCTTTTCACAAACATGGAAGTAACATGCAACAATCAAGCCCCCCCTACCAAAATTCTCCCCCTCAAGTTATGCATTATAATATGCTCACATCAATCAATTTATGTATGTAAAGCGAGAAGAATAATAAGCGCACATAAGGAGAATTCAAATAAACTAAGAGTTACTTCAACATTCGATCAATTAGAAAAGATGAGAAAAAATACTACTCCCCCTTTTTGGAAGAAATAGGGGAAGCATTTCACATCTTGTAACCTGCCAATGTAAGCACGAGTAGACAAAAATAGGCAAAAGTCAGTTACGGACCATATAAACTGGAAATAAAAGTTGAGTTTGAGAAAACTCTGAAAACACAAAAAAAAAGCTCTCCCTTACTGCAACGCTTAGAAATTTAATGCAGTAGGATATAATATCTATGTCTCTCCCCAACAACCCCTAAAACATAGAATTCATGTAAAAATACAAAATAGATTTTTCTTCCAGTTAGAAATTATTTTTAGACTTGGTCTTCTTCTTTACAGTAGTAGCCTTTGAGATCTCATTTATGGAAGAACCTACAGAAAACATATTTATCTTCAAACCTTTTGACAGTGGTTTTGAGTTCAACCACTTCTGCCTTTAGAACGATAACTTATGTTTCTAGTTGCCAAATTTTGCCATCCTATCTAGACGAATATTGATTTGACACCTATATCAGCCAAATATTGTGAAATAACCCAGGGGTAAATAAGAAAATATGCGTTCCCTTGTCGAGGACCACTTCCTGAAACACAATCAACAATAGAATTCCAAACATGAGTAGTCAAATCAATATTCCTCTTAACATCAAGGAGAAAAAGAGTCCGAGCATACTCACGTTTAAAACTCGATTCATGAATAAGCTGGTCAAAATTTGCCTTAACAATCTTGTACAAAATTTGATATATGAGACTCATAGTGCAATCCCTTACCAAGCACCAGTCGACCAAAATTTAAAACTGAAAGGTGTAAGCGTGCCTTTGGTAGTCTGTATAGGGATGCTAACAGATAATACATGGATCTATCTGGTCAAGTAGATTCATCTGCTCCTGTACTCAGTTTCTTTTTCTTTGTGTTCACTGATTCATTCACTTTTTCTTGCTCTTTTTTCCTGGCAAGGCAATCTCTTCTTCTCTAGATTCCTCTATTTCATCATCATTATCCTCATCTTACAGATTCATCAGCTTATTCCTCTTCATCTCTGACTCTGAGTCGCCAGATTCACCTGTGTCCTGGTCAGATTCCTCTGCGTCTTCTGTCGATTTCTTTCCAAATTTACCTTCTTCCACATCTTTATCATCTTTGGCATCTCCCCCTTTGTTTCATTCTATTTACCAAACATAGGTGTTTGATTTGCACCCATAACTTGTGGCATGGTGGTAGAGCCACCTTTGCTTGGTTCGACTATAGGAAGAGTTGGAATTTGAAATCGTTCTAGCATGAGTAAGAACGGTTGGTGTGGAAGCGGTGAAGGAGATTTGAGGAGATATTTTTGAGGAATTTGAGTATAAATAGAATTCAAGAGATTTTTAATTGCATTCCTTGTAGAGAAAGATATCTCTTGAGAATCCTACTTCCTTCCAATCTCCTTTCCTTTGAAAAATAGGATAAGTATGGAAACAGAATAATTTAAGAATTAGGTAATAAATAAATTACCAAAAATTGAGCCTCACAATTAACTGACTTATTCTGCAAAATTTGCACACATTAGCCCATAATATACTGCCTTAAATAAATATTTTTCAAAAAAATATCTAAAATATATGAATGAAAAAACTAGATGCATCTGGGTACCTGAGACATGTTTGAGCACTATTGGTATCTGTTGAGGTAGATATATCTGATAGTGTACAGTCCACTATGTACATAATTAGGTTGATTAATGTGCGTGTGTGATCCGAGCAACCCTCAGTCACCCACGTACTGTCAAAATCATATGATTTCCCTGACTTATTGATTTGTCACCGTAGTTAACAATAAGACTGATCAATATCTATTAAAAGTGCATTTTCTCAAATCCGGCTTGCCGACTTTTTCAATATTGTGGCAATGTCTTTTGGAGGTGGAAACAGTTTCACACAATACCCAGAAGTTATCTTACTAGATGTTCCCCTTTAGATTAGAAGAAGGGTATGAACTTGGCGGATTGGTATATTCACACAATCCCCAAAAGTTATCTTACTAGATTTTCCCCTTTTTCTTTGATATTTTCACATTTTCCTCATATTCTTTTATCTTTGAGACTAAAGGGTATGAACTTGGCTTGGATAGCCAGCCTTCTTTCCACTAGCCCTACCCTTGGACAATAAGAGAATGCGTACAATGCTAAAAGCAAAATTCAGATCATAGGTCTACACACAGAATATAAAACCTCAATCAGTAATCAACCAGACAACTCTGACAGTAGTGACATATTCCTTGATTTAAGTGCTAGTTAGATTCATCTGGAGACATGTTAACTGACATCAGCCAGAAGTGTCTGTCTCGTTATCAACCTCAAGCACTCAGATATATCTGCAAGCAAAAACATGATCTACACTTAGTATAAGAATAGAATAAGCCAACCTAAATGCATACAATAAAAGAAAAAGGAAAAAAACGCAATCTTTTATTTTTATTTTTTTTTGAATATGCATGTTCCTATTCAGGAGGAGGTGAAATTCCAATTTGTGTCCTAAGGTTTTCAAATTTGACAGTATCGAGGGCCTTAGTGAACAAATCTGCAAGTTGTAGATCAGTCTGTATGTGCTCCAGATTGATAATTTTTTTTTCCACCAATTCTCTGATGAAGTGGTGTCTGATATCAATGTGCTTTGTTCTGGAGTGCTGGACAAGATTTTTTGAGATGTTGATAGCACTGGTGATATCACAATACATAGTAGCTTGTTCTGTAGAGATATCATAATCTTCCAATATTTGTTTCATCCAAAGGAGTTGTGTACAGCAACTACCGGCTGCAATATACTTGCTTCAGCCGTGGAGAGGGATATTGAGTTTTGTTTTCTGCTTAGCCAAGCCACCAAGTTTTTTTCAATGTAAAAACAACCACCGGATGTACTCTTCTGATCATCATCATTCCCAGCTCAGTCTGCATCTAAATAACCTGCAAGATGGGCAGTGGTATCTCTTGTAAGCCAAATTTCATAACTTGATGTACCACTTACATATCCGATAATTCTTTTCACAGCAGCAACATGAGACTCCTTAGGTTTAGGCCGATATCTTGCACACACTCCAACATTGAAGGATATGTCTGGTCCACTAGCAGTCGGATACAAATGACTTCCAATCATGCTTCTATAGAGAGATGGGTCTACGTCCTTTCCAGAGTCAACCTTTGAAAGTTTCAGTGTAGTTGCCATGTGAGTCCTCATAGCCTTTGCATCTTCAAGTCCAAATTTCTTCACCAGATTTTTAGCATACTTTGCTTGTGACATGAATATGCCAGATTCATCCTGCTATACCTGCAAGCCAAGAAAGAACGTTAGTTCACCGACCATACTCATTTCAAATTCTCTTTTCATTATATTTTTAAATTCATCAATTTTGGACTTTGAGGTAGACCCAAATACAATGTCATCAACATATATTTGAGCTACCGTTAGTCCAGGATTCAGATGCTTAATGAAAAGAGTTTTATCAGTTCCTCCCCTTTTGTATCCTTTGGTTAGCAAGAATGATGTGAGTCTTTCATACCAAGCTCTGGGGGCTTGTTTCAACCCATATAAAGCCATTTTCAGTCTAAAGACACAGTTCAGGTGAGATGGATCTGTGAATCCTTGGGTCTACTCCACATACGCTTCCTCATTGAGTACACTGTTTAGGAACGCACTTTTGACATCCATCTGGTATAGTCTGAAATTGATGTAGCAGGACACAACTAGCAATTTTCTGATGGATTCCAGTCTGGCTACCGAAGCAAATGTTTCATTAAAGTCTATTCCTTCAATCTGGGTATAGCCTTGAGCAATAAGTCTGGCTTTATTTCTAACAACATTTTCTTGTTCATCTGATTTGTTCTTGAAGATTCATTTGGTTCCAATTACATTTACTTCTTTAGGACGTGGTACCAGTTCCCAGACGTTGTTTCTTTCAAATTGATTGAGTTCCTCCTACATAGCCTGTACCCAATTTTCATCCGTCAAAGCTTCTTTGACATTTTTTGGTTCAATCTGTGACATATGATAGATGTTTCCTATATCAGTAGCAAATTTTCTTCTGGTTACATTTATTTTAGACAGATCAGTGAGAATATTGTCAAGTGGATGAGTCATTTGAATTCTAGCAAATGGTTTTTTCGACACTTCTGGTTCTGCAATATATCTAGGTAGTCAGATGCGTCTGGATATGCAGATGCTACTGGGTGCCCAGATTCATCCCGGTCGCATTCTTCAGTATCATTAATATTTTCTGCTTGGTGTTGTTTCTCTACTGACTTTTCATTTTCGACTTTCTCTTTTGGTTGAATCTCCAATTGTTCAGCATCTGCTTCCTGTTTGTCAGCCTTTTCATTACTCAATTTCTGAAAAAGATTAGCAAAATTGTTAAGGCATCAAATTTATCATGATTAAATATAACATTGGTATATCTGGAGAAATCTTCACCACATACGCAGATGTATCTCTTACCACCAATACTTTCCTTTTGAATAGAACCCATCAGATCCATATGAGTAAGTTCAAGTATATGAGAGGTGTTGTGAGATGTACCTGGCCTGTGTTGAAGTTTGATTTGCTTACCCTTTTGAAAATCAGTACAGACTCCATTTGTAATGTTCTTGATATTGGGTAGGCCTCTCACAGCTTGTAGTTTAGCCATCTTTATGGGATCATGGTAATTTAGATGTCTTGACCGGTTGTACCATAATTCCTCAGTTTTGGCCTTTATGGAATTGCAAGTTATGTGACTTTCAAGTGTATAGCAATTATCCTTGGATCTAATTCCCTTAAACAAAACATTTTCCAATGGATTTAAGTTCCTGTCACAACTCAATACCTTGCAATAATCTTTAGAAAATTGGACAAGAAGATTATCATCACATAATTGGCCTACACTAATCAGATTAGCCTTAAGCCCAAAAACATACAATACATTGGTTAATGTAGGCAATCCTTTAATATTAATGATACCCGATCCATCAATCTTACCTTTTTGTCCATCACCAAAAGTAACAACACCTGTTTCACTATCAAAATACCAGGTGTTAGGAATCAATGCACTAAATGATAATTGAACTACATAAGCATTAGTTCTAATTCTCTTTTCTTGCCTAGTTACAAGTCTTCTTTTGTTTGAGTTGATTAATTTCAAGTACTCATAACACCTAAATACATCATGAACAGGTTTTGCACAAAAAATACAGAATACTTGGAAGACAGATGTATCTTGCTGATTCTGACGAGGTTGAAATTTTCTGCAAGTCTGACTGACAGATTCATCTTGCTTGTACAGATTCGGTTGAAACTTTCTACCTGTATGGTTCTTGGCTGGATGTGAGTGCTAAGTTCTAGCAGCATTGAATTGATGATGGTAGGAATTAGATTCATCTTAGCCGATTATGGTTTGCTCCTTCTTCCCGTATCCTATTTCTTTCACAAACACCATATTGTTTTCATGAGTCTTACCCTTACCTTCATATCCAAGTCCACTATTTATGCTAGCAGGTCTCCCATGGTTCAGAATTTCATCAAGCTCATCATTTTCGTCATCTGGGAATACAGATGCATCTAGATTACTTTCACTGTTGTGCTCAGCCACAGCTTGCAACAATTGTATCCTCTCTTCTGCCTTTTGAAGTTTTCTTCAAATTTTCAGCGTATGATCCAGATTCATCCGAGCCGGTATCCATATAAGATGAATTCCCAGATTTAGTACCAGATAAATGTAAAGCAGTAAGGGTAATTAGAGTGTTGGGACATTCTGCTGCGATGTGTCCATATCCTTCGCATTCTGTGCACCAAATACGGTTCTTAGGATTCACTTCAAATGAATTAGCATTGATCCTGGGATGAAAATTGTTTTTCCTCCCTTGTTTTTGTTGTTTTTTATTATGGCCTTGAAGGTTTGTAGATCTTTCTTTTTGTTTACCCTTGAGGAATTTTTTAAATTGTTTGGTGAGAAGTGGGAAGCTTTCATCTTCATCTGTCTCACCGGATTCGTCTGGCTCTTCACTGCTTGCTTTGAAAGCAATTCCTGGTTTCTTGTCTTTCTTTCTTTGGGCCAGATTTAGCTCATAGGTCATTAATGACCCTACAAGTTCCTCTACTCTCATGGTTGAAAGATCCTTGCTTTCTTCAATAGCTGTTACTTTTGCATGAAATCTGTCTGGTAAAGATCTAAGGATTTTTTGTACAATCTGCTCATTTGAGTAGGTTTTCCCAAGGGCTTCAGCTGAGTTTGTGAGATCACTCAATATGGCGTAGAAATATTGAAGTCTTCTCGTTCATCCATAGATAGTTGTTCAAACTCAAGAATGATCATCTGCAGCTTGGAGGTTTTGACAGCATTGGTTCGTTCATTTGCTACCCTCAAAGCATCCCATGCTTCCGTGGCGGTTCTTAAGGATGAAATCAACCTGAATTGACCTGAATCAACCAAAGAAACAATAGCCTTAAGTGCTTTTGAATTCCAATTTGCGTTATCTAATTCATTAGCAGTATAAGCACTTCTAGATACAGCTGTGACAACACCTCCAACAGTGACAGTGGGTGATGTGTAATTATCAAGGATAGATGTCCAACAACGTTCATCAATAGACTGAATAAAAATTTCCACACGAATTTTCCAATATACATAATTATTATCAATCAACAAAGGTGGCCAAAGAGATGCAGAATATTCCATTTTAGACAACCGGATCTCACTTTCTAGAAGTGAACCAGCTCTTATACCAATTGAAAATTTATAGTTGTCTAAATTTTATATTTAAACGAACAGACTGTCACAGATATGTCTGGACAGTGAATCATTAAGCTTTGTTTTAGAGCAAGACCAGATGAATCTTGCTGATACAGATTCGTCTGTATTGTAAAACGTAAACAGACAGTATAAACGATGCGGAACTGTAAAGAGACAAGAACACAATATTTGAACTTAACGTCGGAAAAACACTAACAGGGAAAACCCACGTGCCGGAACCCTGTGGACAAAAATCAATCACTATTTTAAGAAAAGTTTTTTTTTACAGTGATCAATCTAAGCTATAGGATAAATCTACACATAGACTTATCAAACACCCAAGAAATAAATCACTCCCTGATCCTTCTATGGAGTGTAATATGAGCTGACGTCCCATCACTCTTCAGTAGCTTTATTTGAAACTATAACAATCTTCAGCAAATTCAAACTCCCTTTCGATCTTGATCCAAACCTCCCGTTTGATCTTTTGGTTGAAAGACTTTTCTTCTTGTAGTGCTTGAAAAACTCCTCCCGGAGAATTGAAGTCAAAATGTTGAAGAAGTCGTGTTTAAATAGCACCACACGAAAATATTAGCTTCAAGACTTAAGAGAAAAACATCTCGTCTTTCTCCATATATATAGCACACGAGTTGCTTGACTTCCAAGACTCCTATTTGTGCAAGATCTCTATTACCTATAATAAATCGAAGATAATTAGAGATAAGGTAAGATAATCATAAATTCAAGAATCTTACCATAAGTGAAGATAAGGTAAGATAATCATAAATTCAAGAATCTAACCATAAGTAGAATCAAACTTGGACACCAAGAATAGGATCAAGATTTTCGGCCATCAAGATTTTCCTGATCTTGAATCCTTATCAAGAGTGATAAGTGATAGAATTCTAGGCCAAGTAAAATATTGTCACAATATTTCTTGATCCTTATCATAAAAGATAAGTAACAAACATTATCTCTCAATATTAAATTATTATCACAAACATATAGGAGATAAAAACAATATTACGTTCAAGAAATAATCAAGTAATTTAATTAAACTTAATAAATTACTAAATACACGTATTTAGTAATTAAATTAAATTTACTTAAATTACAAACATATAGAAAAATATAAAATGCCAACTTAAATAAGTTAAGAGCATGGTTTATAAAGTCTTGACATTTTCATTGTTTATGCATTAGCGTATCATGCATATTTCATGTGCAATTAACAACATTAGTTTTTCATTGTTTATGCATTAGCGTATCATGTGTAATTAACAGCATTAGTTTTTTATTAGCATTGTGGTGCATGTAACCTAATATATAATAAGAATACAACTTTGAACAGATTATTGATTTAGAGTGAGAGTTTTGATGATTTTACAGGTTGTTTATTTACAAACATTCTGAGTGATGAAGTATATAACCACTCAACTATCAATGTATATGTAGGGTTATATGATCATTTGAAGTATACATAAGAAAATATCAATTTATATCTTGCATTATAAGTGCAGAGAAATATTGTGGCACCCATGCAAAGAATCTTAATTTTGGGATCATTTTTATGGAAGAATGTTAGAAATAATGATGGTGTATAAATGTAATAAATGATAAGATTCTCGCATAGGTTAAGCTGATGATATTATGTTAAATGTTGATTTGTGGAAAGCAATATGTTTTTGCGTAAATTACGCAGTGAGGAAATTAACATTGACTCCACAAAGATTATTTATTGTGGGTGGTTTTTTGCTTAAAGAAAGAGTAAAAAAATTGTAGAATGCAAGATTTATTGAGTTAGGGAGATTAATATATGATATCTTAGTGGTATATTGATATATGAAAGTTCATGTGATAAATATGATGGTTATGATTTTTTGGTCTTAAGGAAATTGATATGATTAAATCTTGAGGCCGTACGATATGATGATAAGTGACATGTTACATGATTACTACAAGATATGGTGAATAAAAGTTAATAAATGTTATCATTGTCCTATAGAATAATATTGTTATTATATATTTGAGTTAGTAAATTGATTAATATTATCTCGATCATTTGTTGGATTATCGTGAAGCATAAATTACGATGGAAAGCTTCGTCCTAAGTTATAAGATAAGATAAATGTATTCCAAAAATTTCGGTGAAGTAATTTTGGTTACTTATCGTCAGTTGTAATTTTAGATATGAACTAGTTAGACGCAAATGCAATGTATGTGTCGTATAACTGTTAAGTATGTAATAGCGTGTAAATGTATTAGATATTTTTGTATGGTATATAAGAATGTACATGCTTGGTGAATGTTGTATTTGAAACCTAGTATTTACATAGAATAATGAAGAATACTAAGTGAGTAAATTTTTAAAATGTACACTCTTTAACTGAGAAAAACAAGTGTTCTATGCTAGTATTGTGATTATACAGATATCGTGGAATTCTAGATGTCTTACATATCATCAAGGTAAAATCTATCAATTACCAATTATTCAATCTGTGAACATGCTCTTAATACATTAGCACATGCATGGCTGTTTTTATTTCATTTTAGATTGCTGGTCTTGTACAAATGTAGATGAGAAAAAAATTTGTGCTGGAGAGTTCAAAATAGAATATAAACATAGAACACAATAAGAACCTAAAATTCATCTTCATTGATGTTCTTTGACTTATTGTCCACTAATGTCTTCAACTGCAAACACTTAAATAAGAATTCATAAAAAAATATGTCGACCTTCTAAAATGTCTATACTATATGTATCTACATCTACATCTACATCTACAATACATACAATACATTACAATCTATAATAACAAAGGATGGAGGAGAAACTTTTGAATACCTACTTTACCCTTATATATTTAGTTATATACCATATATATCCTTATCTCCCTTATTATAGCTTTAATTAATTCATTATATATTAATTTATTATCTAGAAAAATATAATGTAATAATATAATTTAGTATTATTATAATTTCTCATTTATTTATTGTTAAATTAATTTATTATCTAATAATTTAAAATGTTTTAATATGATTTCATAGTATTATGTTTTTAATTAATTTAAAATATATTAGAAGATGGAGATAAGTGAAAAACTTTTGATTTTCCACTTTACACTTAAATTTTTATGTTTTCGATTCATATTATCCGTAACACTTAATTTATTCTCATTAAATATAATCATTATAAGTTAATAATATTGTTCTAAAATACATTTAAATATTTTTCATTATACTAATTTATCATCTAAAAATATATAATGTAATAATATATAATTAATATGATTCTAATTTCTCATTTATTTCTTATTAAATTAATTTGTTATCTAATAAATTTAAAATTTTTATTTCATAGTATTATAAATTAATAAAAATATATTAGAATATGGAGATGAGCGAAAAACTTTTGATTTTTGATTTATCCTTAAATTTTTATATTTGCGGTTCATATTATCCTTAACATTTAATTTATTTTCATTAAATGTAATTATTATTAGTTAATAATATTAATCTACAATAAATTAAAATATTTTTATTTTTTGTCAATACTAGTACAGAAACAGTCTTTCGCGTCGGTTATTTAAGAGATTAGGCGTCGATTTTTGTGGCGACGTGTATGAAGTAGACGCGTAAAGTAAAGACTTTACGCGTCGGTTGTAAAACGACGCATAAATGCTATCTTTACGCGTCGGTTGTTAATAAACCGACGCATAAAGTTGAAAAAAAAAAAAAAAAAAATTTAGGCGTCGGTTGTAATCCAAAACCGACGCCTAAAGTGTACTTTAGGCGTCGGTTTTCTTAAAACCGACGTGTTTTCAATTTTTTTTTTTTTTTTTTTTTTTTTTTTTTCACGAAATTCATTTGCCTATAGAGTAAAATACAATGACCCAGGCCACTGTAGGCCATGGCCTGCATTGGCCTGGACGTCACCTGCAATGACCCAGGCCACTGCAGGCCATGACCTGCAATGACCCAGATGTCACCTGCAATGACCTGGACGTCACCTGCAATGATCCAGATCACTGCAGGTCGATCATGACCTGCAATCACCTAAACGTGGACTGAACATTTTCCACATGCACATCATCAAATATGTATATAATCAACATAATTAAAATAATGTTAAATAAATGAGAAATAATTATATTTACAAGATTGTTAATGTCACATGTAATTGAGTAAATAGAAGTTTGAATACACGTCGATTTACACACACCTATCGACGAAGTATTTAGCCCATAAGTTTTGAATTTCAGCAATTTCCTCCGTTGAGTAATACTCTTTAAATGCCTACAAATAATCAAAATGAATTATTAGTTATTTTGTAATAAAATATGAAGGAATAATTAAAAATTATCATGTTCAATAACTTATACATTTTCCAACGACGGACGCTGAAAGTGTTCAGTGACTATCTCATACATATTTTTCATGACGTAGTAGCCACACTCAGAACCTCCGGGCTGTTGAGGACACTGAAATTTTCACAATGAAAACTAACATTAATAATCACACTAAATAGAATATGAAAATAATTCAAAGATTTGTAATATATTTTAAATATGTGTTTTCATACCTTTATTTTTAGCCACGTTGTATTGGCTCTTGTCCTAATGCCTCCTTGTGTCCAGTATAGTTTGAAAGTCCTAAAATTGAATTAAATTATTCGAACCCGTTACAAAATAAATAAATACAAAAACTAAGATTTCTATAAAAATTTTGGCAGAGTCTCCCCTATAAATTGAACTTATCCAACCTGTAAATAGACGCGTTGCTATAGAATCTATCACAACTTCTCAACAATCACAACATATATTCATCAAAGTGAAACCACAACTCCACAATTATTTCATGAAAATTATCATAACTTACGTATTCAATAGCGGCTTGATATCTAAGTCACGCTTAAATGCACTAGCTGAATCCAATAAGTACACCGTACTCTTCTGAGGAGAAATCACTAGCAACCTCCAGTGGTTCCTACGTATTATGAACATGTAAATACAAATTCAAACATGTGCGATTCAAATTACAAAAAAAAAAAAAAATTAACTATTAACAAGAGAGAATGGTCTTACTCCTGAAAATACGGTGCTAGAATGAATTTCTTTGTTTGCATTGCCCTCATGGTCTCGTCCATATAATTTACAACACCATTGGCATTTGTTCTTACCGACACCGACGCAATGTGTGACGGAGACATGAATCCAATTGAATCAATACCGTAATCCAGACATAACTCATGAAGGTACCTAATAATAATGACACCAATAAATAGAGATCGAACAATGATATAAATTGAAGTTGTAATTTGTGATCAGAAGTCTTACAATGCAAATATTTGTAGGATAGATGTATCCAACCATTGCATTTTAAGCAGATCGGTAATGTCTGCGACTGTAACAAAAATATCATCCTCGAACGTACAATTGAAGATGGAGGCATCTACGGGCACCTGATAGAAGTCATCACCAACAGGAAATTGAAGGACCAGGGTGTTTAACATGTTGCATTTATCACCCAGACGTAGTAAAGTCTCATCGTCGACTATCGCAGGTCGCTGGGTAGATGACAATTCAAAACTCTGAGGCCTTTTCCCTTTATTAGATTTTTTTACGATCTTTTTTGGGGCCTCTTCCTGCAATAAGACAATTTTTGTCATTATAATACGTCTGATACAAATTTAAAAGAAATTAATATTGACATAAACTTTTATATAACTCGATTTTATTACCTCTCCAAAAATCACCAACTCCTTAGGCCATTGGAAAAAACTTCCAATAGCTTCCCCCACCGTGGTGTGGTGCTGAGATGGCGCTGGAAGATAGAACGCTTCTGCACCATCTATAACATGGTCAACGGACACCTTCACATGATCAAGCCAGAGTGGTTGATGATGCACCACAGTCTCGGGTCCGGACGGATAAACCATCCCGCTGGCCACTATTTGCTTGTCACCATCAACAAATACGGCGAGACGACAGGGAATCAGCTTCTATTTTTCAACATATATGTCAGGCCTTTCCATTTTAAAAAAAAAAAGCAATACTAAAAAAACTAAATACTTTATGGGTAAGTACCTGAAGACCATCAAATGGGTCTGGATTCACAGAGTGGCAACTACTTCGAGTTGGTGGTCGGGGCTGTGCAGTTACCTCCACCTCGGCATCAACATTGAGGCCCAAGCGCTGGAGGATGGCATCATATTTACTCTACATACTATGGTACGCGCTCTGCATACTGTCAAATTTACTTTGCATCTCCGACATGGTTTGATGCCTGACCCGCTCTGTGATGCTATCCTCCATCTCCTTCCTGATGATATCTTTAATGTCGTCTACTGACACGACCCCACACGATCGTCTAAGGTAATCATCGGGCCGGCCGTAAACATCCCGCGTGGTGACATACACGCCATATCCCCTCACCCTACCAGAGTGATCCTCTTTACCAAGGGCTTCACTCAGAATATCATGTTGTCTACTCGACACAAATGTCCCCTGCGTGGCTTGCTCAGCTTTTTCTACCTGTTAAAAAAATTGAAAACTGAATATAAGAATTGAAGTAAGTTTCAATTGAATATATGAGAAATCAATAAGATATACTTACAATTTTATCAAACACCCCCCTCGTTTTCTCGTTGGGGATGTAATACGTTCCATCTTCTTTCTTCTTCGATCTAGCTCGAACCCAATCGAGGCTGCGATCCTCACTTACAATTGAGGAGCTAATCATGTCACATGAAGAGCTAGAAGATAGCGGGTCACTTACTAGTCAATGTGGCTTCATCCCCGCATATCCGGCTGAGCCCAAATAATGAGGATGCTCGTTCCGCATTTGACTATCCCTCGCCTTCTTACTTTTCTCCTGAAATAAATCACAGGTTTTTAGTTTTCACTCAACAAGATACATGCGTACATTTAAATATACCTGAAATGTTTCCGTCTGTCGTTCTTTTTAAACAACTCCCATTGCTCTTCGGTCAAGAAATCTTAAAGCTGGGTAGGAGATGTATATTTTGGGTGGTCATGTGTAATAAAATTATGAACCAGCCTTGTCTTGAAATCTTTCCATCTCATCCCCGCAACCCGCATAAAACTTTTTTTTTGGACGGTCATCGAGAATGTTGAATTCCCTCTGAAAGACAATGATAACATGTGGTGTTATAAAGAAATTTCATTCACTTTTCAATTATTTACCATGTATCAAGTGATAGTACCTTTATCTCTTCCCACATCATGTACTTCAGGCCTTGATCGACTTTGTGCCAATCACTAATGTTTATGTCAACATGAATGCGGGCTAAAGATCCGACAAAATGTTTGAAGTTCTTCGTGCCTGGTCCGATCGGCCTATGTTTGTCATCGAACTCAATTATATTCACTTGTTGGCCCGCTTTCTTCATGTTTTTGCACATAGTTGGCCCTCTTGTCCTTTTTTTTTGGGCAGTACTATGATCATCTGAAGAATGTGAAGACTCGGCCATTATATTGGGAAAATTGTCTACGTACCTGCACATATAAATGAATGATTATTAACAACGTATAGAGCATATATAAAAAACACAAGAAAGTTATATGCAAGAATATGTAAATGAACTCACACAATTAATATGAACAACGTATAGAGCATATATAAAGAACAAAAGAGAGTTATATGCATGCGAGAATGTATAAATGAACTCACACAATGAATAATCACGAACGACGGTGAATCCATAATCCTTCTTCATGATCCCAACGCATGTAAGTGGATTCAATGTTATCTTCCTCTAAAGTTGCACTCCCTTGTATACCAATAGAAAACGGAGGAGTTTCATCAAAGTGATAATAATCTTCTTCATCTACTACATCACCAATGCCAACAATGCGTCTCTTGCCTTGAAGGACCACTGACCACTTAGTGTCGGCAGGATCAAGAACATAAAATACCTGCTTGGCTTGTGATGCAAGTATGAATGGCTCATCAAGATAACCCAACCGTCCAAAATCCACCCAAGTGAAACCTAATTCATCCACCCGAACACCCCGTCGATTATCAACCCATTTACATTGGAAGAGAGGAAACTTGAACTCCCGTAATCAAGTTCCCAAATTTCTTCAATGACACCATAATAGGACATCGAGGCATCTATTGGCATTGTATCTTTAGCACTTGAAAAATCTCTTGATAGTGCTACTTGTGTCACTCCACTGTTTTGCACCGCACTCTTATCATCTTGACGTTTAGTGTAAAACGTATATCCATTAATGTCATATGCTTCATAAGATCTCACAATCTTGCTAGGACCATACGCTAACCACTTTACCGTTTCAACAATGGTATTCGACGTTTGTGACAACTCTTTCATGACTCTATCTTTGAACCATTTTGCAAATAAATGATTGTGTTGATTAGTTACCCACCTTTCACCTTTAGAAGGATTCTGCTGCCTTAGGATGGACATGTGCTCGTCCAAATACGGATGAACTTGAGAAAGGTGTTGTAATACTAGGAGGTGTGCTTTATCTCGCAATTCAACACTAGGGACAATTGATTTGCATCCAATCGTCCCTTTACTTTCGAGTCTTCCCTCGTGACGAGATTTAGGAACACCAATAGTCTCAACGTCATCAAGGTAGTCAGTACAAAATTCAATAGCCTCCTCAGCGGCATAACCTTCAATGATACTGCCTTCTGGTCGAAATCGATTTCTGACATATCCTTTCAAAATACCCATGTATCTCTCAAATGGATACATATACCGCAAGAACACCGGACCACATATCTTAATTTCTCTTACCAAGTGAACAAGTAAGTGCACCATAACGTTAAAAAATGATGGCGGGAAATACATTTCAAATTGACATAGAGTGATAACAATATCGGCCTGCAAATCATCCAACGCCTCTGGGTCAACAACTTTACTGCAAATTGCATTGAAGAAAAAACAAAGTTTTATTATGACTTGTCTGACATATTTTGGAAGTATGCCTCGAATTGCAACTGGTAACAAGTGTTGCATTAACACATGACAATCATGAGACTTCATACCAACCAATTTCAAGTCCTTCATCGACACAAGACTTTTGATGTTTGATGAGTATCCAGGTGGAACCTTAATACCATGAAGGCACTCACAAAAACATGTTTTCTCTTTTCTGGACAAAGTATAGCAAGCTGGAGGTAAATAAGTACGTTTTTCGGACTCTTGCGGTGCTAATTGATCCCGTATCCCCATTTCTACCATGTCCTTCCTGACTTTGATACCATCTTTCCTCTTCCCTTGAACGTTCAACAATGTCCCAATGATGCTATCACAAACATTTTTATCCACGTGCATTACATCAAGACAATGCCTTACTGATAAATGTTGCTAATAAGGTAGATCCCAGAATATGGACCTCTTCTTCCAAAGACTCTTTTGAGGAGGCTTAAAAGGTTTTCCAAACAAAACATCAATATTTTTAACTCGTTCATATACCTCACCTCCTGTTAACGGCAAGCGAGCTGCTCGATCCTCAATTTTTCCATTGAATGCCTTCTTCTTCTTTCGAAGAGGGTGATCAGCGGGGAGAAATCTTCTATGACTCATAAAGACATTTTTCTTACAGTTTTTCAACCAAAGATCAATCGTGTCTTCTTCACAAACGGGACATGCTTTAGGTCCTTTTTATCGTATAACCTGAAAAGTTACCATATGCGGGAAAATCATTTACGGTGCAAAATATCATAGCACGTAAGGTGAAATTCATCTGGCTATGTGCATCAAACACCGATACACCTTCATCCCACATCAGTCTTAAATCTTCAATTAATGGGGCAAGATAAACATCTATGTCATTCCCCGGTTGTTTAGGCCCTGATATTAACAAAGACAATATGATATACTTGCGCTTCATACATAACCAAGGAGGAAGATTGTAAATCGTTAGAAGAACCGGCCAAGTGCTATGTCGACTACTCATATTACCGTGCGGGTTCATTCTATCTGTACATAGTCCAAGCCTAAGATTCCTATCTTCACCCCCAAAATCAGGAAACAACCTATTAATGTTCCTCCATTGAGGAGAATCGGCCACGTGTCTTAGTTTTCCATCTTGTTTCCTCCCATCAGCATGCCACCGCATGTTCTTCGCATCCTTTGCATTGGCAAACAAACGTTTAAATCTTGGTACTACGGGTAGGTACCACAACACCTTTTCCGGAGGGCTTTTCTTATCCTCAGAATTAGCATTCATGTTCTTTCGCTTATACCGTGATTCCCCACACTTTGGACACAGATGCAAGTCCTTATACTCATTTCGATACAGTATACAATCATTTGGACATGCATGTATCCTCTCGATCTCCATTCCCATTGGACACAACAATTTCTTTGCTTCGTAAATTGAACTAGGAAGCTCGTTATCCTCCGGAAGCATCTCTCGTAAGAGTTCCAGTAATGCCGTGAAACTCTTATCACTCCACCTACTATTTGCTTTCAAGTTATACAATTTCAACACAGCAGACAATTTTGTGAATTTTCTACATCCAGGAAACAAAGTCTTCTCAGAATCATTGAACAAGCTATCGAACACATGAGGCTTTTCAATGAATTCCCCTTGTATATCACGCATCATTTCGTCTATCATATCATTATTGTCATTTTCCACATCATTCTCATCAATATTGCCTAAATTATTCTCCTGCAGTCCACCTTCATCGTCACTAGTGCATGTCCTAGGAAGCATACTCTCACCATGCCATATCCATCGTTTATAACATTCTTTAAACCCACGACGAATCAAATGACTCTTCACTTGCTCAAAACTACGAAACTTTCTCAGATTCTTACAATCACAACAAGGACACAAAATCATTGCTTCACCTTTCTCTCTCATGTGTTCGTCTGCACATTTCATAAACTCTTCAACTCCTTTCAAATATTCATG